>PVJC01052587.1:0-11087 GCA_004026665.1 Murina feae
AAGACCCAGAAACTTCTAATGGGCTCAGTGTTGGGAAAAACTGATGGAATAAAGTCCTGACGAGGACAGCGGTGGCAAAAGGAGAGGTTAGGGTTCTTGCTGGACCTCAGATTGGGGTCGATGTGGACCCAGGAGGAGGAGGCAGAGATGATATTAAGGCTCCTGCCTGGGTTCCTTGATGGGCCTGGGCACAGCCAGTAGAGGCACCCTGCCAGCCCTCCTGGCTGTGGCTGCACCTAGAGATCGTATCTGGGGCCTGGCTGATGCCTGGACCTGAGTCATGGAACCTGAGGCCTAGGAAACAGTTCCTGTGTTGAAACACAGGGGAGGGGGCAGGGTGGGTGTCTCTAGTTTGCCATCAACACATCATCACCACCCACATTTCCTGTCACTCTTAAGTCACCTCCATGGTCACCGCTCATTTCTGACCCTGTCACTCATCACCCTCACCATCATCCCTGCATCAGAACCACTGCCCCTTTCTTAAGCTGTCACTTGACCCACTTCCCACCACCTTCTCCGGCTGTCAGCCCTTGCTGTCTGAACCAACCCTGTATATTTTTTATTATTTTTATTATGAGAGAAGTTTATTAAAGTTGGGTAAGGTAAATACTGCTTACAGCTCCTTTTTGAATTTGTCTAGTAGGTCTTCGGTTTTTACTGGAAGGCTCTCCCTAAAACAAAACAAAACAAAGCAAAACCTGGGGACAGTAAAACAAGAAAGGGCTTAGTATAGAAAAACCAACAGGAGAGCCTCAGCTGGGCTGCCCTAGCTCTCTGGGAAGTTAGAGAAAAGGGGGCCGTGGGAACAGGCTCAGGGGATTAGCCTGTGATGAGCTGCCGCTGCTTATTGCTCCCCAGGTTGCAAGTCTCGTGGGGTCCCTTCAAGTTTAGGAGATGAATGCCTGTGGGGAAAAAGTGGGGGAAGAAAAGGAAAAAGGGAATGGCGGGGGCTGCCCCCCAAAGGGAGTGCACTAATCCTGGTCTTTATCCACTGCTTCTACCCCCCTACCCTGTCACTGCCAAGTTCATTCCCATCCCCCTGTCACCTTTCTGTCACCACCTGTTCCAGTTTCCATCACCTCCAAGTCCTCTGACTGTCACCTCTTTCTCCATCCCCTCTGCTAGTTAGCTCACCAGCATTCCCCATCCCTGCCTTCTCCCTGTCAGTCATCAACAACCTCTTTATCGTCAATGCCTCACCCAGGTCCAGAAATGGACATCCCCCTCTGGCGTAAACTTCCTGAAACACTTGCCTTTGCCCCTTCTTTTCCAGCCTCTGGCATTCTGTGGGCTCCCCTACCTGGAATTGCTGTGCTCTTAACTTTGCCCTCTGCTCTGGCCAGGGGTGCTTCATTTATTAAATTGACTGTCATTTCATTTTTTAGAATTCTCTGATGTCCCCTCAGACTGTTACCTTCTCCCCACAATACACTCTCATAGCCTCCCAGTACCTTGACACATAACACTTTTGATCATCCTATGTAATAAAGAGGTAATATGCAAATTGATCATCATGCTCTCACACAAGATGGCCACCCCCATGTGGTCATAAGATGGCCACCACAAGATGGCTGGCAGGGGAGGGCAGTTGGGGGTGACTAGGCTGGCAGGGGAAGGCAGTTAGGCATCTATCAGGCTGGCACGGGGAGTGGTTAGGGTGTGATCAGGCTGGCAGGCAAAAGCGGTTAGGGGCAATCAGGCAGGCAGGCAGGTGAGTGGTTGGGAGGGAGCCAGCAGTCACCGATTGTGAGAGGGCTGTTGGACATCCTCTGAGGGATCCCAGATTGGAGAGGGTGCAGGCTGGGCTGAGGGACACCCCTCCCCAGTGCATGCATTTCATGCACTGGGCCTCTAGTCTACTTATAGTCGTATAATCATGTGTTTAAGGCCATCTTGCCCACCAGACTCGGTGCTCTGGGAGGGCAGTAACTGTGTCTGTCTTGGTCACTGCCAGGTCCGTAGAGCCTAGCACAGTATCTGGCTTCTGATATGGGGTCATGAATGTCTGTTGAGTGAATAAATATTATTTATTAAACACTTAACAGTGCCAGGCACTGTGCCAAGTGCTGTACACATATTAATTGCTCATTCCCTCTGGTATTTTTGCTGTCCATTTTCAAGGACTTTTTTGCTGATTTGGCACAAACACTTGGAACAAGCTAAATAACCAATGACAAAGAGTAGATTAAACACAGTATGGTTTGTCTGTTAGTTCTGAAAATCATGATCTGAAGAGGTAATGATTATTCTGTAATCATGGCATTAGGTGAAAAGGGCATTATGCAAACAGGCTTATGCAGAATTATTGTCAATTATGTCAACAGAGTATAATGAGTCAAAGATGAAAAGGAGTGAGAGGATTAATAGGCATTGTGTTGTTTCTGAATTGTGAGCAATCTATTTTTATTTCTTATAGTTTTCATATATTCTTCAATGGGCATTATTATTTTTATAATAAAAGCTATGCATTTGTATAAAAACACACACAGAGGCAATGTAATGTTTTATGTGAAAGTGTCAGTGTTTTATAATCCTGTATTACTTTTTGATTTACTAGGTTGTAAATTCTATGAGGCAAGGCCTCTTGTCTAGCTCCCAGCACCAGGCTTGAATGAATGAGTGATCAGTTCAATGTGGTGGTAATAATTAAATGTACCCTTTTTGCTGCATCTCTCACTAATTTTCACTTCAATTCTTCAGAGTAACCTCTCCTCCCCTCACAAGAGGAGTATTCTGAGGGCTGCCTTGATTTACAAAACCAACCCCTTACCCCCATACGTGATGGCACATTTAAGAAGTGATATGAATTTAAGAAATTCTTACCAGAAATATGAAAATGAGACCTGATTCTAAGTCTGCTTTTCCCTTGGTGCCTGTTCCAGAGAGAGGCACCACCCCAGCCAGACATCCAGGAGGCACTTCTGTTCCAGCAAGCTCACAGTCACCATTTCTCAGCACTGCGCTCCAGGCTAGCCCCTCTGTCCCTCCCCGATGCCACTTCCTCTGCCCCAGCACCGCCATCTCTTGCCTTCATTACTGCAGCTGCCTCCTAACCAGGTTCTCTTCTTCATTCTTGCTCCTTCCTTCCCAAATTCACTGTCTGAGCTACAACCACACAGCTTTCTGACACATTAATCCACCCCTGCCACTCCTCTTTTTACAGCCCTTCAATGACTCCCATCACTCTCAGAAACAAGTACAAGACAGATCATGATCTGTCCCAGGCTGACCTCTCAGTCTTCCCCATGTTCCTACCCCACTCCAGACACACAGAATTTCAGTGTTGGCATTGCCCATGCTCCCTCTGGGCTTTTGCATGTATTATCTCTTCTTCAGGGGAAAACATCCATCCTGCCCTCATTCATTTGCTGGCTAACTACTTCTTACCTCTCAGCATGTCCCTTCCTCCAGGAAGGCTTTCTGATTGCCACTCTACCCCCAGTTTGGTTCAGTGCCCCTCCTCTCAACTTCCATAGGTCCCTGTGCTTATTACTTCTGATATCTGATTTCTTCTTATTTTCTTCTCCTTCTATATTTTTATTGATTTCAGAGAGGAAGGGACAGGGAGAGAGAGAGAGAGAGAGAGAGAGAGAGAGAGAGAGAGAGAGGGACATCAATGATGAGAGATACTCATTGATCGGCTACCTTCTGCACTGGGGATCGAACCTGCAACTGGGCATGGTCTCTGACTGGGAATCGAGCCATGACCTCTTGGTTCATAGGTCAAAGCTCAACCACTGATCCATGACAGCTGGGTTCTCCTTTTTTTTCAAAGATAATTTTTATGAGTTTATTTGAGCCAAACTGATGACAATTGCTGGGAGGTGAAATCTCAGTGGATTGAGAAAATGCTCCATGAAATGGCAGTTTTCATTTTTAAAATAGTTTTTATTTTTAAAAAATAATTTAAAATTGAATTTTAAAATATTAAAGAAATTTTGTGTTTTTATTGATATGAGAGAGAGAGAGAGAGAGAGAGAGAGAGGGAGAGGGAGAGAGAGAGAGAGAGAGAGAGAGAGAGAGAGAGAGAGAGAGATTAATTGGCTACTTCTCATACATCCTCCTTCCAGGGCTTTTTATTGATTTTTAGAGAGAGAGGAAGGAAGAGAGAGAGAGAAACATTGATGTGAGACCCAAACATTGACGGCTGCTAGTACCGAACCAGCAACCTAAAGTGCGTGGGATGATGCCCAACCAACCTGAGCCATACTGGTCAAGGCACCACTTATTTTACTAGAATGTACCAGAATCAGAGGGGAGGCCATCAGGAGCTTACATGAAATTCATTGGTGATAGATTAGTGAGGCAGGAGAAGGCAAAGCGGGAGAAAGTAAAGTGTGTGTGTGTGAATCTCTGAGATTATCTGATGTTGGATAAAAATTAAACCGGATAGATATGTATTTCTTTTATATCGGCGAGTGTAAGATAGTTAACAGTAAACAATAACAGTAACAGTGAAGGGTTTTGTGGTCTGTACTCTGGTGCAGTAATTATGTCCTGTGGGATCTGGAAAAAGGAAATGATGATGACATTCCATATGTTATCATAGATGCAAAAAGGCAGTGGACAGGTCGATGCTTAACCACTGAGCCATGCCGACCAGGCACCATTGTAAGTTCTTATTTACTTCCCAGCTTCCCCATGTGCCCTCTATGACTGGCACTGTGACTTTTCCACTGCGCATCTAGTACCTATCACTTGGGAGGGCTTCAGTGAATGAATGAATGAATGAATGAGTAGTGAATAAACCAAGTACTCTTGTAGGAACTGATTAATACTTTTCTTCTTTCTTTTCTTTTCTTTTCTTTTCTTTTCTTTTCTTTTCTTTTCTTTTCTTTTCTTTTCTTTTCTTCTCTCTCTCTCTCTCTCTCTCTCTCTCTCTCTCTCTCTCTCTCTCTTTCTTTCTTTCAATAAATTTTTTATTGCCCTAATTGGTTTGACTCAGTGAATAGAGTGTCGGCCTGCGGACTGAAGGGTCCTGGGTTTAATTCCGGTCAAAGGCACGTATCTTGGTTGCCGGATCCATCCCCAGTTGTGCAGGGTTGTGCAGGAGGCAGTTGATCGCTGTTTCTCTCTCATTGATGTTTCTAACTCTCTATCCCTCTCCATTCCTCTCTGTAAAAATCAATAAAATATTTTTTTAATTGATTTCAGAGAGGAAGAGGGAGAAAGAAACATCAGTGATGTGAGAGAATTATTGATCAACTGCCTCCTGCACACCCCACACTGGGGTTTGGCCCACAACATGGGCATGTGCCCTGATCGGGAATCAAATCATGACCTCCTGGTTCATAAGTTGGCACTCAACCGTTGAGCCATGCTGGCCGGGCTGATTCATACTTTTAAAGAAGCTCAGAGGTAGACATTCAGAAAAAGATGTCCTAAAAGGACCCATACATTCTCCATTGTCTTATGGTCTAACGGACAATGCGGATTTGATAGAGTGTGGGGGTGAATATGTAGTTAGGAACAGTGGTATGTGCGGGGGCAGTGGCAGTGGCAGTGGCAGTGGCAGTGGCCCACCTCATCTGGTAGAAGTATTTTATTCTTCAGAATTGCTGGTGATGGTGATAGCCAGAAGCAGTCTGCCTTTTAGTCAGTTTTGTTTTTTTTGTTTTTTTAAAAAATATATATTTTATTGATTTTTTACAGAGAGGAAGGAAGAGAGATAGTTAGAAACATTGATGAGAGAGAAACATCCATCAGCCACCTCCTGCACACACCTCATCAGGGATGTGCCCACAACCAAGGCACATGCCCTTGACCAGAATCGAACCTGGGACCCTTCAGTCCGCAGACCAGACGCTCTATCACTGAGCCTAACAGGTCAGGGCCGTCAGTTTTGTTTTTAAGTTCTCTGCCAATAATGCACCCCCTATGGCTCGTCCCCAGGGTAGACTGACCCTCCCCTCCTCCATTTAGTATGCCACTGGTAAGGAACCCTGGGGACTGGCTGAGCTGGTCTGTTTTCCTCCTCTCAGCACTGAGCTGGGAGTGATTTCAGGGTGTCCAACATCCCAAAATTCTGCAGGGCAAGGCTCTCCTTTTCCAGAGCTAGACCGCACCTCTGGCTCCTCCGCACCCCTAGCTTCCTCAGCAGGACCCGCTGACTCTTCTTGCTGGTGGCTGTGCAGCAAGGAGGCCACCCTATGCAGGGATTGGAGCCCATGTGTAGGATGGAGACCTGGGTCTAACTTACCTCGAGGCCTTGGGCCAACTCTCAGGGCCGCACTCTCAAGTCCCTCCTGCGATCTCCCTTGGCCCTGTGGATGAAAAGGGGTCACATGCTAACCTGACAAGCTCGGGGGACCCTGTATGGTGGCCTTACAAACTCAGAGACCTAAAGTAACCACATAGGATGGTCTAACTTTAAAACAGTTTGGCTCAGTGGATACAGTGTTGGCCTGCAGACTAAAGGGTCCTGGGTTTGATTCCAATCAAGGGCACATGCGCGGGTTGCAGGCTCGGTCTCCAGTGGGGAGCGTGCAGGAAGCAGCCAATCAGTGATTCTCTCTCATCATTGATGTTTCTATCTCTCTCTCTACCTTCCTCTCTGAAATCAATAAAAATATCTTTTAAAAATTTAAAACAACAACAATAAAACACACATCCATACACACACACACCCACACAAATACTTTTTAACTAAAAGCAGTTTAAGGCAGGTAGTCACGTCCTAGGCTAGAACCTTCCCTGGCAAGCCAATCTTTACCTTCACTGAGCCTGTCTATTGTCTTTTGCATCTAGGATAACATACCTTTGGCAAGTCAAGGTAACTTACCTTTTTCCGGACCCCTTCCAAGCACAGCCGCCGCACCAGAGCAGAGACCATCAATCCCCTGGTTGTTATTGTTATCAAGTGTTAACTATTGACTATTAACTATCCTGTACCCAACTATGTAAAAGATGTATCTACCTCTCATTTTATTTTTTACCCAACCCCAGAAGTTTTCCCGCTTTGCTTCCTCCCACCTCCCTAATCTATCACCAGTGGGTTTCATGGAACTCACGTCTTTTCTTTTGATTGTAATGTATAAAACAAGGTGAACAACTGCCATCCTCTGGGGCATTATCTCAGTCGGTTGAGGTGTGACTGCCTGGCCACTGTCGACAGCTTGGCTCAAATAAACTCACAGAAAAATCTCTACAGGTTTGAACCTTTCTTATGTTGACATTAAAGCCCACACATTAAACCGGGGTGTTTGGCGACTGGGGGCCTGGGGTTCTTTATGCAATTTCCCAAACTGGGGAAGGGATGTCAGTCACAGGCGTGATGGAAAGTGGCCCCCTCAGGCTTCCTTGTCCTGCTCCTTTCTCTGATCTGAGTGAGACATTCTACCACAGGGGACTGGCTGGGCTGGGTGTGTCAGAAGGCAAGTCTGGACCGGTGGACAGTGGAGTCCAGGCCTCCGAAGGAGGGGTGTGTGTGTATGTGTTGTGGAGACAGGGTAGACGAGGGTGGGTCCCAGGCAAAGGTCAGGGATGGGAGAGGTGGCTCCAACAAGCCGGCTCCCCTTGCTTGGTGACAGATGCTGGGTTGGGCTAGGTCTTGGCTCTGCTGTGAAGCTGAGGAGGAGCTGAAGGGTGGAGAACAGCCCCTCAATGAGGTAACTTCTAGGATGGGAGGAAAGGTGATGTCATGGAAGTAGGAGGGATTCGGGTTAGACTGCAGAAGGGGCAGGTGATGATGGACAGGGAGGATGAGGTGCCTCTTTATTTGGGCTGCTTCCCAGGAAGGAAGGAAAAGTCTATGCCACCCAGTCCTTTATGCAAACAATCTTATCAGAAGGAAGGGGCAATGGACAGGATGACCTGGAGGACAAGGTAGGCTATAACCTTCCTGTAGTCAGGATTTGGGGAATTTGCAATTAAGGAAAAAGCCCTGGGACATCTAAGGCTGGGTCAGTCAGCTCCGAGCCCAAATGGGAAGAATCTCCTTGGTCCTCACCTACCAAAGACAAAGTGTTCCTGCCCCGGCCACTGTGGCTCTGTTGGTCGGACATTGTCCCACACACCAAAAGGTTGCTTGTTCAGTTCCCAGTTGGGGCACATGCCCGGGTTGTGGGCTCGATCCCTGGTGTGAGGGATGCAGGAGGCAGCCAGTCGATGTTCCTCTCACATGTTCCACTCTCACATTGGTGTTTCTCTTTTCCTCTCCCTTCCCTTCGCTCTAAAAATTATATATATGTGTGTATATATGTATATCACACATATAAATTAATAACATATATAACATATTTTTAAAATTATAAGTTCCTCTTGAAGTCCTGGGAGCTAAGAGAACACACAGCTGAAGGGTGAAGATGGATGGGAGCTCGCTGTTGGGGTGGAGCGGAGCCGCAGGATGCACACACAGTAAACGCTCGATTTTGCGGACCTTCATTTAACGGACTTTGAATTTAATGGGCAAAATTTCCAGTCCATATGTCATACATGAAGATTAACACCCTGTTAATTTTAAAATGCCTTTAACCAAGATTTTCTTTTAATTAAATTAACAGGTTTTTTTGGGGTTATTAATTTGTTCTTTTTAGCAACTTTTAGCAGATAGGCCGTATGTTGGAAAAAACACTAGTAATTTTGTGGACATAAATAAATATTACATATCTACAGCTATCGTCTACATCTTTAAATCCTAGTGCCTTCTCTCTGCCAGGCATTCTCTTTTTTGTTGTTAATCTTCATCAGAGGATATTTTTCCCATTGATTTTTAGAGCGAGTGGAAGGGAAGGAGGGAGAGAGAGAGAGAGAGAGAGAGAGAGAGAGAGAGAGAGAGAGAGAAACATAGATGTGAGAGACATAGTATCCGTTGCCTTCCCCAGGCGCCCCAACCAGGGCCAAGGATCGAACCTGCAACCCAGGCACGTACTCTTGACCAGGAATCGAAACTGCGACACTTAGGTCCAAAGGCCAACGCTCTAACCCCTGAACCAAACCGACCGGGGCTGCCAGCTATTTTCTAAGGGATGCAGGAGGGGCAGGTGATGCTGGGTTAGGGAGGATGCAGATGTGAACAAGACTGTTAGTCCTTGTGTTTTCCCCCTGAGGAAAAACAGGCAAGAAGATAAGTGAGGTAGCTTATCCCTTACTGGCTCCAAAAGAGAAGCACACAGGACTGTGGTAACCCAGAGAAGGCATGACCACGTCCAGCCTAGGGAAGGTCAGGGCAGACGTAACGTGGACCCTGAGCCTGGAAGGGCCAGTTAGCCTTGACCAGGGAGGCCATGGAGGACAGCAAAGGTTTTGGAGCCACCCCAACAGGCTCACAAGAGCCAATTATTAAGTTTTTAAAATTTTGTAAACTATTTATTAATCACAGCCATTAAATTATGTAAATGTATAATTCCATAAATTAATTTGTAAAACAAAGGTAATAAATAAATGATCAAACTCGTCACTTCCTGTCATTAAAGGTTTCTCTTATCTCTGCTCTTGAAATTACTTACCCTCTATTTCACAGAGTGCTGCTACTCATTGTTTCCCAACTCCTTGTTCAGTCATGTTAGGTTGGTAGTATGAGATCGGCCATGTGGCAGCATTTACATCATTTAAATTGACTAACATTACAAGTTAGGGCTTAATTTATTGTTTTGATTGATTGCATGGAGCAGGGGTTGACAAACTATAGCCTGAAGGCCAAATCCAGCCTATGAGAATGGTTTTTATATATATACATATTTTAAAACATTTCTAATTCATTTTTTTTGTTTTAGAAAGAGAGAAGGAGGGAGGAAGTGGGTGGGTGGGGGAGAACATTGATTTGTTGTTCCACTTATTTATGCAGTCATTGGTTGATTCTTGTATGTGCTCTGACTGGGGATTGAACCCTCAACCTTGGTGTATTGAGACAATGCTCTAACCAAGTTAGCTACCTGGCCAGGGTGGTTTTTATACTATTTAATAGTTGACAAAAATAAGATTTCATGACCAGTGGAAATCATGAAATCTGAATGTGTCCACAATAAAGTTGTATTGAAACATAGCCATGTTCATCAGATTCATTCGTTTACATATTGTCTGAAGCTGCTTTTATGCTACAATGGCAGAGCTGAGTAGTTGCAACTGAAACTGTAGGTCCTGAACAGCCTAATGTACTTACTAGTATTTAACCCTTTATAAAAGAGTTTATTGCCCTTTGATCTAGAGTTAGGGAAGTGGTAGAGAAAATGTTAACAATGCAGGTTAAATTTAAAAGTTTGCCATGTCTGTAGCCATTACATTGTGAACAGCACAAAACCATGAGGAAATCCTGGCCAGTGTTGCTCAGTTGTGGTGTTGTCTTGTGCACCGAAAGGTCACCAGTTTGATTCCCAGTCAGGGCACAAAAACACAACAAAAAACACTTTGAGGAAACATCTAAACTAATAAAAGTGGAATAGTAAAATTAATCGTTTCTCCGGGACGCCCAACAGCCAATCAGAGCAACTGTATGCAAATTAGCCCAGCCAACATGGTGGCCGCCACTCACGGAGTAAAGGGCAGCATCCATTGCAGCAGGAGCGAAAGGGAAACTGCCTGCGCACAGGCTTGGTTTAGCCTGCCTCAGAGCAAAACAGAAGAAAACATTTTGCAACAATGTATAAATCATAGAATCCTCAGGAGCTGAAGGAAGCCGGGCCTGAGTCTAAGAGTAACATTGTGTTGTTATAGAAGCTGCCAGGTGAGGCAGAGAGGAGGCTTCGTTAGCCGGCTTAAAGGAACAGTGTATCAATTATAGCAGATAAACAAACCCCAGGCCTTAAAGGAACAGCATCAATTATAGCAGATAAACAAACCCCAGAAACCTGCGTCCAGCCAGCCTTGCTGGGACGTTGGGTCAATGGGAGCTGTGGGCAGCCTTAAAGCCTGAAAGCGCCAATCAGCCCGTCACCCACGCTGGCCACAACCCATTGGGATGAGGGATGTTCCTGGGTGGCTTGGCCAGCCTGCAAACAGCCATCAGCCCCTCACCCAGGGTGGTCAGGCACGCCAGGAGGTGGACATCCCCAGAGGGGTCCCAGACTGTGTGAGGGCACAGGCCGGGCTGAGGGACCTCCCGAGTGCACAGAGCGGCTGCAGGGTGGAACAGCACAGGACCCAGGACC
>PVJC01052588.1:0-11102 GCA_004026665.1 Murina feae
CTCCAGCTTCAGCTGCCAAGGAGACCCTGTGATGCTGTGGGTACTGGCTAGGGCATGGCAGGTGGCTCTGCCTTCCCACCCTTCTGTTCCGAGATGGGGGTGGTGGGCAGCATCTCGTCTTTGGGTTTCACGACACTCACATGGTCAGGCAGGGACTTCTTAGGGCCTACCTTGCCATCGGGGTCCCAAGGAAGCACGACCTTCACTTTGATGCCCAGTACAGCTCACCTGGGCTGTCCATGGCGCACTGCAGTGTCCACAGAGTAGTTAACAGGGTCCCTACTGCAGATCATCAAATCATTGACAACCTTCACGGATGTAGCCTACTGTCCTCGGAGTTTCCCAGATGCCACACCCTCGCAGCCCTCGGCCCCACTCTCCATGATGAACCGCAGCACATCACAGCAGGTCCTCTGCACAACAAGGCCGCCTAGGAGTTTGCAACGCAGAGATTCTACCTGGACAATGGCACACTGACCACTCAGGGCCACCTTTTCAGCTTAGAGCTCTACGCTACCCTCAGGGAAGCTAAACCTCTTCTGAACCACAACCGTCAATTCCCAGATCCGTGAGCCCTTCTCACCGAGAACATTCTGCGTCCTGGCGGCCCAAAATAATTTCTGTCCTGTTCGGTGTAACTCGGACCTTAACTCCAGAGTAGCCATCTTCAGCCAGCTCCCAGGAGAAACTCATTCAGTTCAGCTTTGAAGATGCCATCAGCAATCAGTTGACTTGCCGCCCCCCGCCTCCCCTGCACTCAATCCACCACCATCTGCAGTCTGTGGGGATGCCTCGAGGCCCTAGCCACTTCCCGCCCGGGGCAGGGCATGGAGCTGGCACGGAGCTGCGGGTCCCGCTGCAGCACCCCGAGAAGGCCCTGACCTGCCCCAAGCACAGGATCCCACCTTCCTCCGGGAGCTCCTCTCTTAAAGGTCCATAAAGAGCCCCTTTCACAGGGACCACAATGGAAGAAAGAAGCAAATAACTAGAAGGGGACACAATGGCACTGGCTCTTTTTACCCTCTGAATCGATCTCCTATTATCACAAATGCTCTGAAAGAATAGGAACCAGAGATCGTCTATAGTAATAAAAGCGTAATATGCTAATTAGACCGGATGTCCTTCTGGACGACCTTTCAGAGGAAGCCGGGGCTGCCCGGGGTCCTGGGTTCCTGCTGGCGGCCGGAGGGAAGCCTGGGTCTTGGGTGACAGAGAGAAGCCAGTGTCAGCAGCCGGGGGAAGGAAGGCCTACTCTTGCACAAATGTCATGCATCGGGGCCTCTAGTATTAGCAGAAAAAAACAGAGAGAAAAATAAAACGCTAAGCAGACTCTCTTACAATGCTGAAATATTTATTTTTCTCCAGTATCAAACTAAAAAGAAAAAAATGTCATTACTTGTAACCCATCCTCTGCCTCGTATTTCACCTCCCCATAAACATTCGTGAACAGCCTCGCCGGTCTGGTTCCGTGGCGAGAGCGTCGGCCTGTGGGCTGTGGGTGAAAGGACCCCGGGTTCCATTCAGGTCAAGGGGACGTACCTCGTGCAGGAGGCAACCAATGGATGCGTCTCTCTCACATCGACGTTTCTCTCTGTCTCTCCCTCTCCCTTCCACTCTCTCTAAAAATCGATGGGAAAATACCCTCGGGTGAGGATGAACAAATAAATAATATAAATAAAGAGTTCATACCAAGGAAGGCCCATGTCTTTGGGGTCCAGATATGGAAACCCAGACCCCACAAAAGCCAGCATGAAGGAAGCTGCCCTTGTCCTGCTCCTCTAGGCTCAAAGCCCTGCCACCAAGACCACAGAACACCCCGCTCCTGTTCCCTACACGGGGAGACGAGCTATCTATAGCTGCAGCTCCCATGTACTGAGCAGCAGACACGCCCAGGGAGTCCCACTGCTATTCCAGCTCCCACCCACCACCCTCCTCACGCGCGGGTGGGGGGAGTGAGAGGAAGAAGAGGAAGAGGAAGACTGTAATTTGGGTTTGTGCATTTTATTATTCTTTTTTTTTTTTTAAACCTGGGATGCCATTTAGAAATCTTAAAGGGGCCCTGGTCCTCGGTGCCTGCCCAGCTGTCCTGATTAGCGGCTCTGCGTATGCAGGTCAGATCCGAGGATTAATGACGGCTAATTTGCCCGAGGTTGGTGCAGCCCAGGCAGCAGGCTCTGCAGGACCAGCTTTCGCTGCCATATGGGCAGAAGCAGCTGTTTCAATTACTTTCAATGCCCAGATGTGTCAGACGAGCCACCCGTCCTCGGTGGGGTACATCAGCCGCGCGGCAGCTAATTGCTCCAACCGCCGAGGAGAGCGTGATGCCGGGGACTCTGAGAGGGGCTTGGGGACAGCCGAGTGCCAGCTGTCCTCGCCGCTCGCCAGGCCGGCGAGTGGACAGGCCGTGAGGAGACTGCAGCTTCCACCGGCGGGCCCGTGCGTGACACCTGAAGGGGACTGTCTCTGTCAGGTGGGCATCACGCAAGGACAGACCAAGGCGGGTGACGCGCCCGTGACCTTGGCGTGTCTGCCTCCCAGGCGGCTGTATCTGCCGGGAGCCGATGGATGCGGAGCTGGCGCTCCGTGTACGCCAAGGAAATCAACATCCCGCGATGCCAATTAACATGTAGTGCAGATTGGCCATTTGAATCGGAAGCTTGCAGGCTCCTCTGGAAAGGTTAGCCTCCCCCTCCTGGCGCCCAGGCGGCCGGTGATCAATGAATCAATGTGTGTGTTATGTTTTCTGGTGAATCCGACAGAGGCGCGAGGGGAAGAGGAGAGGACGGTCGGCTACCACCCACTCCCCTGCGCTCTGCATGTTTCTTGGGGGGGAGTGGGGGGGGGATCAGAAGAGGCAAATATCAGGCAAAGCCGTGTGCTCCCCTTGTGTGGACTAGGAGTGACGAGGAGCAAACCTGGGGAGAATCGGAAGCTGTTATCATCGTCATCATACACCCACTTAGGAAGAGAATAAACATTAGTTTTGTGCTAATTCTGCAGTAATCAGGGAGATTGGTTGTACTGTACTTGGCCTCTGTGTTGCCATGGTTATGGCAAGCAGCCTGGTTATCAACGGCCTGGACTCGCAGTGCTCAGTTTGAGACCGTTCCTCGGAAGTGCGAGTCTGAACTGCACCGTGGCATCCCGGCCGTTTCGCAGCCCAAAAGAAGTTAGCTGTTTCATCTGTGTTATGGAGTGGTCTGTCTGTCCCCTCCTCTGCTCGAATTGCTTCTCTTTAAAAAAAAAAAAAACAAAAAAAAACGGCAACTATAGGTCTCCCCTGTAAGTAACGGGGGGCAGCCTTTTTCAGGTGGGTCGGTTGGTGAGGATGTATGAATGCAACTGAGCCAGAAACTGTCTTGACGAAACAGGTGTGGGTTCTGAGTGCGGGAACGATGCGGGAGGGGGGCCTAGGGACCCCACCTGTGCACAAATTCATGCACCGAGCCTCTAGTGTGTGTGTGTGTGTGTGTGTGTGTGTGTGTGTGTGTGTTCTTTTTATTGATTTCAGAGAGGAAGGGAGAGGGAGAGAGAGAGAGAAACATCAATGATGAGAGAGAATCATTGATTTGCTGCCCCCTGCACACTCCCTGCTAGGGATCAAGCCCGCAACCCAGACTGGAGTAACATCATTTCACCAGGTGGATAGAGGAAAACATGAGCAAAATTGCAGGCAAGGGGAGCTGCCTGGCCTGCACGCATGAGTGTCTGAGCAGAACTAAGGCGAAATGATGCATCCAAAGGGCAGTTCAGACCCAGACGGGGAGATCTTGAACACCGTGGCAAGGAGCCGCGGCCTTTTCCTGTAAGCTTCCCTGGAAACGATGCAGAAGAAATGTGTCAAATTGTGGGGACCACCCCCCCCCGCCCGGTCTTCATTGCTGCCCCAGTGCCTTCCGCGGGGCCCGGCTATTAGCCCCCATCCTCACCCTGTGATTCGTCGGAACAAACAGGACTCAATCGTGTCTGCGTGGCTGGGTTTAGTCACACTCCTGGCTGCGGGGGAGCGAGTATGGCCTTGAGGAGACACCGGCGCCAAGGACAGAATGAGAAGCAGGGCAGCTCCCGCTCCCGGGGCAGGAATGCGATTTCACAACAAAAATCTGTCAAGCTTCCTGAAACCAGGTGGCCACGGGAGATTGTCACTAAAAAAGGATTCAGGTGACAGCGGAGCCTTTTCTAGTGCCACTGCCTGGGGACGGGAGAGGCGGGCGTTGCTGCAAGGAGGGAGCCTTGACCACAGGCGGCCACGAATCCGCTCCCCAGGCGGCTCAGAGAGCGTCTCCTCTCTGAAAGGATAACGTTTGATGGAATGTCATCTTTTTTAAAAAAATATATTTTTTTATTATTGATTTCAGAGAGAGAGGGAGAGAGAAATAGAAACATTCATGATGAGCAAGAATCACGCATCGGCTGCCTCCCACACGCCCCACCCTGGGGATCGAGCCCACAACCCAGGCGTGTGTCCTTGACCGGGAATCGAACCGTGACCTCCTGGTTCATAGGTCGACGCTCCAGCACTGAGACACACCAGCCTGGCTGGCACGTAATTTTATTTTAAAACATTTGCAAACTGCGAGGGAGGGGAAAGCCACCTTATTAGATCCTGGTGGCAAAAGTGGCTATTTCATGGAATCGTGTGTTCCTTGACAAAACTCAACTGCGATGCCGAAGTTCCACGCGGTCAAATATTGAGAGACATAATGAAATGCATGTTTACGCTATAATTCCAGAAAACATCATGATTTTTCTGGATGTTTATGACAGATCAGCAATATCTTTTTTTTAAATATATTTTATTGATTTTTTACAGAGAGGAAGTGAGAAGGATAGAGAGTTAGAAACATCGATGAGAGAGAAACATCCATCAGCTGCCTCCTGCACACCTCCTACTGGGGATGTGCCTGCAACCAAGGTACATGCCCTTGACCAGAATCGAACCCGGGACCCTCCAGTCCATAGGCCGACGCTCTATCCACTGAGCCAAACCAGTCAGGGCGCAATATCTTTATATCACTTGTGTTTTTCCCCCCTTGGAACTCTGTGGAACTTTGAAATTTGGCTACTCTGCGACCTCGCAGACAATGGCACATAGAGTTGAAGGTAGGACTGCTGACACAGGTTTGAATTCTGCCTCCACTGTGTGATGCTGGGCAAGACACTCACCCTCTCTGTTCCTCCATGTCCTCGTGGAGAAAAGAGTAGTACACTTCGTGGCTTATTGTAAGATTTGCATGAGACAATTATATAAATAAATGAGGAAAACGAAGAGGACCATCGGAGGACCAAGCCAGTGAGACTGCCCAGGCCACAGGCACTCCAGGAACTGAGCAGAAAACATGACTAAAAGTTACCAAAGATTTTTTTTTATCCTCACCCGAGGTTATGTGTATCGGTGTTGAGAGAGAGAGAGGAGGGGTGGGGAGGGAGAAACATGGATGTGAGAAACATCAATGTCTCCTGTACACGCCCCTGACCAGAAATCGAACCCGAAACCTTTGGCGCACAGGGCGACGCTCCAACCAGCGGAACCACCCGGCCAGGGCTAGCAAAGATGTCTGATGAAGCTTAATACCAAGGCGGGATAAGCAATGGAAAAATCCATCAGTTCTGGAAGGAAACGGATATTTTGATTGGGTGCACGTAAGAAGCAGTCATTTTACGCAATTTACACAGGGGAAGTTAAACTCTGAATTTTGATATTCTCCCATGTGGAACGAGGACAGCAGCAGAATATGAAAATGGTTAAATAAACCGTTATGTAAAAACACACGAGACCCTCAAACCCTTGCACCCTCCCCACAGCCTCAACTTCCACTGTTCGCTTCCAGGTGAGAGTATAAGTCTTTCTGCAGAATCTCAACATGGTCTTCAATTTCGTCTCAGCACCTAAGACGGCGTTTATGCACAGAGAAGAAATTCAATTTCTCTTTGCCAGTTAGCGGGTCCTTTGATTAACAGAAACCTTCAGAAAGCACACGTAGGTGGCGCCACGGACCTCGGTCTGCAGGATTCTGTCCCCTCCCTTTGCCCTCTGCTTACTGACAGGCCGTCAACGGATGAGAATTTCCTTCCACTCTACTGAGAGCGAAGGGAAATGGCTCCTTCCCAGTGGAGCAAAACCTATTGGCTGCGGTCAAACGCACTTCCCCTAAGTTTTTGGACAGACTCGATATAAATTTCAGTGCCTGGGGAGGCAAGCAGGGGCCACCTGACAAGATAAATGTCATCACTTATGCCTGATGATTGTCTATCTGTCTAGAAGTCCCCCTTTTTTTTTTAAGAGCGACGGTAACCATCAAAGGTTCGAGTTAGCCCGCCAGCCATGTGGTTTCATCCCTTATGCATATTGAAATACTTCCGAAAGATTTATCACCCTGGTTCACACAGTCAGAGTTCCAGTAAACGAGGCCCTTTTCTGAAGGTTAAATATTTATGCTCCTACTTTCCTGCCCGAAACGGACACGAGTAAACCCACACTAGCCACGGAGCCATGGTGACAGGCCGGGTCAGGACAAGATATGGCAGTTGCCCCAACTTCCGGAGCATCGTGTGCTCTCTTATCGTCTGAGAATGAATGAAACAAAGAAATGATGCATGAATAAAGGATGGATGGATGGATGAGTGAATGAGTGAGTGAATGAATGAATGAATGAATGAAACCTTCTAGGTGACCAGTCCCAGGAAGCAGAGAACACGAGTCTAAGTTAGTCTACAACTCCCCCCATATCCAGCCTAGTGAGACAGGTCTTAGACAAGATAATAATTACCCTTTAGAAGAACAGCCATTATAGTGAATCAAATCCTCCTACACACGGTTGAGCTTCATGGAACTCCATGGAGTAGACAGAGAGAAATGATTATTTTATTTTACAGATGCGTACGTGGTGTTTGAAGGGCACGAAGCTGCGTCCACCGGTGGTTAAGGGCGGGACTATGACAATTATGGTGACCTACCGAGTTTGCTTTGAATTATGACAACAGTAACGAAACAATAAATATGCATACGTCAGCTACAGTTCAACAAGCATATACCAGGTTTCCTCACTTGGTCTTCAGAGCTGTCCTTTGAGCATTTTTTTCTTTTAGTCTGGTTTCCGCCTAATATTTATTTGCAGGAAAGCAAGATGGATGTGTTTTTGCAAAGTCCAATAAAATGACGCTTCAGGTGTCCCAAACCCATTCCCTGAGAATAAGCCATTTTTAGCTTCCTCGCTTTCTGTCTCTACTTCTTACCCTCATGTTTAAAACGGCACTTTTGCATTGCTGTTTCTCGACTGTTCCATTGTGGACATTACGTATTGACTTCCACTATGGGAAACAAAAATCAAATGCTGAACTTCCTCCCCCAACACACACAAATACATACTTCCCCCACACACACCTCAATTTTTCAATAGCCTTATAACAAAATTTTGTTACCGTGTTTTCCGGTATATAAGACGACTTTTTAACCCAGGAAAATCTTCTCAAAAGTTGGGAGTTGTCTTCTATGCCCTGTCGTCTTATACGCCAGAAAATACGGTAAATCAATATTGAACGAGTGTATCACCATGACCACTTCCATGTTGTTTAAACTTAGGACACAAAGTACTAAATTTCCCTTATTTCTCGGTTTTGCTCAACCTCTTCCTTTTGTTTATTTTTTCCCCATGACGTTAATGAAGTCAATATTTTTTTTCTTAGTTTCCTGCGTACCTATCAAAGAATTTTAATCCAAAATGAGGAAAATATTTTGTTATCAGGTAATATTATCATTTAGAAAAAAAAAAACATAAACATTCCAGGATCTTTGGGCTTGCTGTCCCAGTTTCAAAAACCCACAGGAAAACTAAAGCAAATTAAAACGAAAGTAGGAAGAAGAAAGAAAATCATAAAGATCAAAGTGGAAGTCAATGAAATACATAACACAGAGAAAATCAATGAAACCAAACATGATTCTTTGAAGAGATTTATAAAATTGACAAGTGTCTAGCTGGCTTACCAGTAAAGACAAAGGGGGAAGAACTAAATTATAAACATCACGACTGCGAGAAGCAGCATCACTTAGGATTCCATGGATATCACAGAGATAATACGGAAACATCATCAACAACATTTTGCCAACACATTCAACAACTGAGACAGATTTGGTAAATTTCTCGAAAGGCACAAACTACCAAAGCTCATTGAAGAAGCAAGGGGTCATCAGAATGGCCCTGTTGCAAAAATTAAAGTTATGGTTAAAAACTTCTGCAAAGAAAAACCCCAGGCCTACACAGCTGCAGAGTCAAGCATTTACCAAACATTGAAGAGAGAGTTAATACCAATTCCTCGCCACCCCTTCCAGAAAACGGAGTAGAAAGTAACCTTTCCCAACCTGTTTCATGAGGCCAGCATGACCAGAAAACCAGATTCTGACAAATAAATTCCCCCAAAATAGTCTCCTGGACCAAAGAAGCGAACATTCTAGATAATATCTGAACCGACTGAACTCAACAATTTATACAACGGGTAACAGAGCATCATGACCAAGTGGGATTGGTCATAGGAAAGGAAGGTTGCTTTGTAAAACCTCAAAGATCAATCGATGTCATTGACTGCATTAACGAACCCCAAACAGTAAATTATGTAATCATTTCAACACATGTAAAAATAAGCATTTAGCAACCTCCATTTCTGATAGAAATTTTTCAGCAAACAAAGAATATAAGGGAACTTGCTCAACCTGATAATGAACATCTATAAAAACGTATAGCTAACATCATATTTAATGGCGGACTAAACATTTCCCCCTTAAAAGCAGGAGTAAGATAAGAATGTCTACTCTGACAATATTAAGTCGACATTATACAAAGTATCCGGCCAACTGAATAAGGCAAGAAAAATGTATAAATGGCGCCCAAATGGGAAAGGAAAAAAATAAAACTGGATTTACTCACAGATCACGTAGGAATCTGATGCAACCTACAAAAAAAGAGAGAGATGCAAGAATTAATCAATGAGTTGTAGAGACTGCAGGATATACGATTAATAGACAAAATTTGTAACTAGGAATAAATTAGCAATGAGTAAACAGAAACTGAAATTTGCCAAACGATGCCTTTACAAATACATGTGAAAGACCTTATGCTAAAAATGGTATTCACGCAGGTATACATGTACCAACATTGAACAAATTGTATGTTTCTAATACACTGACCTTACTGTCTGTCATTAGACCCCAAGAAACTTTAAAAAAAAAAGTTATGCTAAAACCATCTGTTGCATATTATTTTATCATATCATTTAGCCTTCACGTGCTACAAATACACGACTCGTCTCCATAGTAAATCCTTCCCTGTTATTTGTTTTATCACCCCATAAAAATTAAAGAGCTTACAAAAATGCAACCGATCTGGATGCATTATTTCTCCAGAGGACAGATCCTCACCGTGTGAGGAAGAAATCAGCTCTAATCATCGTCTTATCGCAAAACAAAGAGGACAGCATTGCTTCTTAGGAATCACCCATTAAAGCAAATAAAACTTAACAATCTGCGACTCGGCAAAGAGACTTCCGTTTAGTCAATTTTTAATATGCTTTTGTTTTTTATTTTACAGAGCGAGGAAGGGAGACGGATAGAGAGACGGAAACATCGATGAGAGAGAAACATCCATCAGCTGCCTCCTGCATGCGCCCTACTTGGGATTGAACCTACAACCGCAGCATGTGCCCTGACCTGGAATCAAACCTCTAGGTTCATAGGTCAATGCTCAACCACTGAGCCACACTGGCCTGGCAGGAAAGGGACTTTCTTGACCAGAATTGCTCATATGCCCATCCCAGAACTCTGCCAGAGGATAGATCTCCATGCCTGACTTACGGTAAGCAAAGTTAATTGGGAGAAACCTAATTTTCCCCTAAATGGATAAATTCAAGGAAGATGAGACAAACAGAGTTTGCTATGCCAATGATAGGCAAACGAAAGCTAACTCTGTCATCAATTACAACACAGAGTAGAGTTCAAAAAGTGCCCTCTTTTTGGATCTCAAACAATGAGAACATCATTTTCAGTGGTTCTCAACCTTCTGGCCCTTTAAATACAGCTCCTCATATTGTGACCCAACCGTAAAATTATTTTCGTGGCTACTTCATAACTGTAATGTTGCTACTGTTATGAATCATCATGGAAATATCTGATATGCAGGATGGTCTTAGGCGACCCCTGTGAAAGGGACATTCGACCGCCAAAGGGGTCGCGACCCACTGATTTAGATAATCCAATCCAGGGACAGCCAGGCCTCCTCTGCATGCCACCTTCCCTGCTGACAACAAAGACACACACACACACACACACACACACACACACACACACACACATAGTAGAGATCAATAGTCTATCCCAACAGCTTTGTCAATGAGCTCAGACACAGCCTCAAAACTCCATTCAGCCCGACCGGGCATGGCTCAGTGGTTGAGTATCTACCCATAATCTAGGAAGTCACAGTTCAATTCCCAATCAGGGCATATGCCCAGGTTGCAGGATGGACCCCCAGTGTGCGGCGTGCAGGAGGCAGCCAATCAATGATTCATCATTGATGTTTCTACCCAACTCTCCCTCTCCCTTCCTCTCTGAAATCAATAAAAATATTTTTTAAAAGGAATGGACGGAGGGAGAGAGAAAAGGAAGGAGGGAGTGAGAGAGGGAGAGAAGGAGGGAGGGAGGGAGGGAAGGAAGGAGGGAGAGAAGAAGGGAGGGGGGAGGGAGGGAGGGAAGGAGGAAGGGTGGGAAGGAGGGAGAGAGGGAGGGAAGAAGGAAGGGAGGAAAGGAAGGAGGGAAAAAGGAAAGGGAAAAAACAACTCTCTCTACCACACAGTCTTTCCTGTCTTACATCCCATCCCCTCCTTCGTTACAGATAAATCAATCAATACACCTTCCCAATCGAGTTGTGTGGAATGATAACTCTATTTTCATTTTGATTTTAGAGAGTGAGGAAGGGAGAAGGATAGAGAGACTGCAATGCAAGGGGAGGTGAGGCGGGGGGGGGGGGGGGGGTCGTGCAGGAAGCAGCCGATCAATGATTCTCATCTTTCTGTCTCTCTCTTCTTCTCCCTTCTTCTCTGAAATCAATAAAAAAAAT
>PVJC01052589.1:0-11007 GCA_004026665.1 Murina feae
TTGTTAAGATGGGTGGAATCTTTGGAACACCTGGGGAAAGGGAGGTTGGGAGTTTCAGTTCCTCTAAGACCTGGAGGGAGGGAACACATTTGTAATAAGATTAACTCGGGAAGCATATATGAGGAAGGGCTCCCGAGTGTTACTTTGCTCTTGATTTGGGATCTTTGTCCCCGGAGACCGCGCGTTATTAAAGCTGATTGCTCCACCTCTTCAAAAGCATCGCTTAGTTTTTGGTCTTTCTGCAACACTGTCACTCAGGATCACTAAGTGCTGGGTTTAATGCTCCATTGTCACCATTTTGAGATTCTTAATAATTTACCTTAAAACTCAGCTTTGTAAGTGAAGTTTATGGAGACAATGGAACATGCGCATGAACAGAGGGGATGTGCGCAATATGAGTACCTGCCCTTCCCTTCACATACAGCATTTGGGAAGCCCCAAGGCACAGAATTTCCATGGACCCATGATGGTGAGAGTTCAGTGAGACTCGACATGAATACAAGTAAGCTTGCTCTGTCTCCCACTGAGTAAGTGGGGTGCTGGCAGCCCTGAGAGGCTACATGCTTTTAATTTGAATCAGTTGCCTTTGGGGATGCTGAAAACAACTGTATTCATGTGGCTCAGCCCAGGGATAGTAACAGGGATGTAAGTGAGAGAGCACTGAGGATTGTCCCTAGGAAACTGAAAGCTTATGAGAGTCCTAAACTAATGACTTAGCCAATGAGCCTCCTCAAATAGCAGCATGTTATTCTAGTAGAGACTCTGGAAAACACTCCTCCTTGTAGACAATATAACCAAGTGCAGTCTGCTATTGAAAGAATATAAAAACTTTAAAAAAGGGGTGCCTGCTCGGCCCCGCCCCCCCTCGGAGCCCATGGCATGGGAATGTGACCTTTCTAACTGTTCTGGAGATAGCCATAGCCCCGGGCCGGAACAGATAACCCAGTTCTGAGCAAAGGGCTTAGCAGAAGTCTTACTGCTGTCCTTGATGATCTTCCCTGTTTGTTGATTAATGAATCAAAGTTCCTTGTGTACCCTCGCTTATCTGGAAAGCCCCTGACCCCCTCCCTATTTTGTAGTTTTTGCCTATATAAGCCCGAAAAATTCGCTGTGGGGCACTCGGCTTCTCTGCTCCAGCGAGAGTGGTGGGCTGGGTCCCAGCATTCTGGATTAAAAAAAACCTCGTGCTATTTGCAGCAAGATTCGTCTCCTGTGGTGATTGGGGTTGCCATTGCCTCCAGTGGCAAGGGAGGGTCCTACCCAGGTCCTTTCACTATCTGGCCTGGGACTTCGGTGTGGGGATGTACCTCAACTGAGAAATTGTCATGGGGTTGTATGGGGATCACACTCTGACACACACACCAACTCGGCCACCTCCATGGCTGCCTGCAATGTCCTGTGGAGAGCTTTATTACAGAACTTAGGGGTTGGATATATGTAACATATGTGAAATGATTCCTGGGGGGTGGGAGAGGGATGATATTTTAGTCTTTCTTTACCCACATTTATGTAAGTTGGATTTGAGGACATATGTGACCCTCAGTGTAAATGTCTAGGCACAAGCAAAATTTCCAGGGAGTATTTCAGACTTGCAAGGTAGTGGACCTGGTGAGACCAAAATAAAGTCCAACATTAAAGGGGACCCAACTAATATCTGGGTTTCAGATGAAACAAGCAGAGCATTCATTAAGGTAAATATATGATATGTTACAAGCAAACTGGAAAGCGGGATAGGGGAGTAGGGCAGAAGGACCTAGAGGCCCAAAAGAGATATGGAGGGAACCTGCTGGGCTGGTTGTGGGGCGGGGCAGTGGACACACCTCTTGAAGGGGTACCCACTCCCTCTCTCACAAACCCTCTGTGACTCCACAATGCTCTGTGATTCAGGCCTGGCTATAAAGCCAAGAGCCTGAGCTCTCAGAGCTCAGTTGCTTCGAGCATCATTGTTATTTGGAAAATGGGACTTAGTCTATTTCTGAATAGCCTTCTAGAGATTTATCTGAGCTTCAGCTCAGAATGTTTATATAAATGTTTATATAATGATCTCAACACAATTTCCATCTTGGTGTTGAGCTTGTTGTTCCTCTTGTTCATTTCCTATGTGGGAATTCCATCTATCCCAACTTTCTGGAAAAATGAACATACTCAAAAGGTAAGGAACCCTGAGTGAGTGAGCCCCGAAAGAGTTCATTGTGGTTGCCATTTTGGTTCCCACATTTTTAAATGAGTTTGGATGAGTCAGAGAGACACTGAAGATGGGACATCTGAGGAGAGAACAGAACATCGCTCTTCTAGGGGAACGCTCTTCTAGGGGAAGAGACCAGGCAGAGCTAAGGGTTCGGGGAGGACTCAGGCTTCCACCTGAATCTCACAGACCATCCAGGGGTGGTGACTGGTTTCTGGCTCCAAACACAGTGATTCCCTAGTCCTGGGTCTAGTTATTTAGAATGGGAGTCTCTGTAGGACATCAGAGTTAACCAGCACTTCATGCTGAATCATGTTGCCTTCGCAGGCATCACTTAACTAAGCCTTTGTGTTGGGCTGATGAGCAGTGCTGAGCCTCTGAGAGCCTCTGAGTGAGCAGAGGCTGCAGCCTGAGCACCAGCAGGTTACTGGGTCCTATCTGAGGGGACAGAAATGAACTGTAGGCCTCCGATTATATGCCGGCCTTGAGCATAGGACCTCTGAGAAAACCAAGTGTGGACCCCATAAACAAAGTCCTTCTCTGAGTTTTTCGAAAAGGAAAAATTAAAAACATTTTAAAGCTTTAAAAAATGGTAAAAGGGACACAAAGTTCTATTAGTTAAAATGTATTTGGTTTGTTCAGAGAGACATTCTTCTTAGGTAGAAAATGTCTGAGTTTCCTAGGGAGAAGAGGAGAGAAGTGAGTCCCAAGTGCTCATTCTTTCCTTTTTGTTCCCAGCGTCAGGGCAGAGCCAAGAGGAGAAGGAAAGGTGGGACACGGCAAGGTAAGGTTCTGCCTATTCCACCTGAGCTCCCCAAGGAAGACCCTTTCTCTCTCCTTCCCATGAGGTACCAGGTCCATGGTCTCTGTCAGTTGGTAGATAAAGCCCCTCTCATGAAACAGAGCCCTCAGAGGAGAGGCTCCTGGAAAGATTGAACCTGAGGCACTTCTCAGACTCCCTGCTCTGCTGTCCCTGGGTAAGAAGCAGCGATGGACCTGGGCCGTGGGTGTTGCCCAGGAGATGTCGAGAGTCAGAAGTTCTATCTCCTGACTTTGAGAAAGTACTTTGGCTTCAGGATGATCAGATTCCTCTTTGTTGTAACCATTGGCCCCTCTGCTTCACAGAGTGCTTTTGAGCATCAAATTCGATTATTATAAATGAAGCAATATGCATATGGGGACCTTATTAATATTATCATTGACCATTTGACCTCATCTACTAATTCCTGGGTCTTTCAGAGTCTAATATCCCAATGTTCTCCCATAAAGGGACCCCTGTGTAATGCCTATGTGTCTGCCTTCATTATATGTAACTCATTCTCCTGGTTCCCAGGTTCGAGATGTTATTACAGCGAGGAGGAGGAGGACAGGGAGCTGATTTCTTTCCTGAAAAGGTGACTAGTCTTTCCCCATTTTTCCTCGTCCGTCTCTAGCATGTTCTGTGCAATTCCAGGGATTCAATGGAGCCTTCCCTATTCATGGGAGGGGTTGCCATAGGAACGGGAATGTGAGTGAATGCTTGGGATGAGTGCAACTGAGTACATTATGAAGTCATGAATGTGGAGTAATATGAGGGGCAGCAGGCTTCAGGTGGCCCCACCCTCACTAGGCCCTCCTTCCCTTGTTCTGGTCCTGCTGCATCTTTTTACCTCCTATCTCCCGCAGCCCCCTGGGACGGAATTATGACATCACCAGTTTTCGTCAACTTTTATGTCCAAACCCCTCCTGTGAGGTCTGTAATAATGTAACCGCTGAAATCAGTGGGCTTTTCTCAAAGGCTTTGGAAGATTCTACTCCATCTGTGTCTCCTGTGGCTTCCACAGCTCCTGTGATAGCTCCTGTGACTGAGCCATCATTCATTCAGTCCTCTGCTTTCCCAGGAGTCCCTTCAGGAGAACTCATACCAACTCCATTGCCTGAACCTTCCTCACCATCCCCCTCCATTCTCTCCTCTAACTCAATGACAACCTTGGGTAATTTTCTGTCACCCTCACCACCGGGTCAAACTCTGTCTCCAGAGCCAGTGCACCATTCTTCACCCAAGCCCAAAGACTTGTTTTCTTCGACTGTGACACAATATGATTTACAGCAAGGGTTTCTTGCCCTCCATTCTACCAAGATCTCTTTTGGGGCAGACCCTGCAGCCAAATTTATAGATCCTAGACACCTCTTATATATCAGTCCTGATGAGCATGACTTGGCACAGGAGTACTCAAATCCTAAGACCTTGGAAAACCACTTAAAGCAAAAACTTGCCCAGCTTTTCTGGGGTCTCCCATCTCTGCACAGTGAGTCCCTGTCCTCTGCTGTCCATGCCTCAGGTGACTGCTCAATCTTCTTCAATAGCATCTCCAATTCCTTCACAGACCAAGAATCCTCAGGACTTCCTTATTTCCAACCTCCATCCTTGCCTGAGGTCCAACCTCAACCCTTGCCTCAAACCCTGCCTCAGTCCCAGCACTTACATCTCACTCAGATCCAAACCCAGGCCCACCTTCAATCCACACTCCCAATCCTACCATCTAACCCCATTACCCAGAATAAGGTCTGTGAAGTGTATTTCCACACACCTAAGAATGAATCAGAATGCCACACCTCTTCTGAAACTGAACACCTGGAATGCAATGTGTTGCAGAAAGAACAGGAAAGTTTGCGGGGTTTACCCTCTGCAGTTCAAAGTTCTAAGGCCCATGTTGCAATCTCCATCAATCCTGTAGAGTTTCCTCTCAGCAGTGAATTTCGAGAGAAATTTGAACATCACCTTAGAAAGAGGCTCATCCAACTCCACGAGGGCCAGCCCTGTATGATCCAGGAGTCTCTGTCATTGATAAGGCCTTTGAGCAATTACTCAGGCATAGCTGAATCAAAGAGCAGTTCTGGCCTCTCATGGATCTCTGTGGATGAGGACCAGAGTAGTGAAAATCCAAATGTTGGATTGAGTCAACCAGGAAGCTTCTATGAGAGGAGCTCAGAAAGGTTTCAACTAGAGGAGAATGAAGGAAAGGATGAAGGACAAAGCCAAGAGAATGATCCAAAAGTTCATCTGTTGAGTGATTCAAAGACCTCTTCAGATAAGGATGTGGAAAGTGGTTCTGAGCTAATGAGTCTGTCAAGAGAAAATTCAAACTCAATGTTTTCTGAGCATAGTGTAAGTCAGAGACTACTGGAAAATGTCCAGAAAGTACATGTGAGCAAAAAGATTGAGAAAATCAGTGAGGGCCAGCTTCCTGGGACTGCATACAGTTCACAGAGTTATACCAATCAGATTTCTTCTATAAAATACCACACCGAATTAGAGCAAAGAAGTTTGCCAACATTAGTGGGTGGGGACTACTGCCTGAACACATCCCAGGAGCTTCCATTGCTTGAGAGTGGTGCACTGGAGATGCAGAAACCCCCCACTACCAAGTTTCAGATGAGGATGCTGTCAGGCCTTCCCAACAAAGTCCTTGAATCCAAAGAGCACTTCAAATCGAAAGATACTTCATCCCATTCTTCAATCAATCCCACCCCTTCCCCCTCAACCGAACTGATTTCTGAGATGAACACCAAATCTGGGGCTTTCATGCCCCTGAGAGGAAGCTCTGAATCCCTTCTTGGGGACAAAGTGGTTATAGAAAATGCAGCCGACCACTTGAAGTTTCCTCTCCCCGACACCTTACCTGTGGGCAAGAAAGGACACAAACAGGCTGATATCCAAAGCACACTCTTAGAGGAAATCCAGAAAATTCTGAAGGCCAAACTTCCTATTACAAACACCATCAGTGGGGAAAAAAGTCAGATACATTCTCTGATAGCCAACATTCCACCCCCAAAGCTGCCTGCAAGGCAAGCAGGGACCCCACAGGAGACAAAGAATAACAGTGTTAATTCTAATGACAGAGCAAAAATATCGCAGGGCGCAAATAGGGAGAAATCAGAACCTACTTCCAGGCCCAGCATGTCCAGGGAGATAGTCAAGGCTGAGGGTCTCAAAGCTCCTCAACCTAGAACTAGTGGCGTTTTGACAACTAGCAAGCCAGGAATCTCCCAAAGGGTCAACAGAGAAACTACTGTGACTACAGAAAACCGACTATCTAAATTATCAGTTGAAGCTCCTAACGTATCAGAACTTAAAATGCAACTAATGGTTGAATTAAAGCTAATGTTGGACAAAAAGTATAGCAGGGGCCAAGATCAACCTAGGGACATGTCCCAAGACACAGACAGCTTGACTTATAAAGCCTCGCTGTCTCCTAAGTGTCTCCCCAGTGTGAACACAGAAGTTCACCAGGTTCTCCATGTCCATTCGGAGGACACTGCAGTCCCTATGGAGAAGCAGCAGGAACGTTGGCTTCCTAAGCATGTGTTAAGGTCCTGTCAGGATCAGAATTCCCCACCAGCCGTGGAGAAAGATACCGTGTGCCCTCCCCCAGAGCCTACAGCCCCCACATATGAAGAGCTTGGTGCAGGAGATGCACAACTGAGAATCTCCCAACCTGGAGAGAAGAAATTTCCTTATCAGGACACAGCTTTAGAGGACAAACTTGGGAGCAAGTCTTTCCACAGCCTGTTGCAGACGGAAGAGCCTCCTCCTAATAGCCTTTTCCTAAATAAAATGAAGAACTTTTTTAAATTGTTTCAGCCTAGACTAAACTACAAAGTATATGAAACCCCCCAGGCAAAGGGCATCCGCAGATATTCTGCACAGAGCAGAGGCCAAGATAAAAGCAGAGCTCCCTTTACTGGAAATGCACAAGTTCATAGAGTCATGTCAGACATTGGGAAGTTCCCAGAAGAGAAACGAGGGCGTCGGCCTGCGGCAGTTACCTCCGGCCCCCAAGAGGCCCTGCCCTCTGCGGTGCAGTCCGGGAAACCTGTGCGGAAGGGAGCAGTGCAGGTCCAGGCAGAGCCAGTGCAGGGGCGTCCTTTCCACCACAGGGCCCCCTTCTACGAAGTCACTAATGCCGGGTCCGGCCACCACGCAGCTACCTTGGCTGGCCAGGGCTCTACCAGTAGTACACATACCAGAAATGAGGACAGACACACAAAACAAAATGATGTGGCATTAAAGGGCCAGCAAATATATCAGAATTACCCCCAATCTGTGCCCCTCAGGGGGACTGTGCCCCAGCCAAGCCCCAACTGCAGGCCTCCAGCTGCCAAGAGGCCTCCTGCTCTTCTCACCACTGCTGGAGGCACTGCTTTGAAAAATCAGCCTCCACGATTCAGACATACAATGCTTCTCTACAATTTTCAGGGGGGAACATTTCCAACCCCCAAATAATTCCTTGTGGGGAATACTGACTTGCCTAATAAATATGGCTATAGTAATAGTGATGTCTTCTCTGTGTCCTGTGTTGAGAGCATGGGTTT
The DNA here is from genome assembly GCA_004026665.1 of Murina feae. Lineage (NCBI taxonomy): Eukaryota > Metazoa > Chordata > Mammalia > Chiroptera > Vespertilionidae > Murina > Murina feae. Next base: position 7,541 of record PVJC01052589.1, read on the forward strand.
AGGGTTTCTCAGGGCTTGTGCTTAGGGAAAGGAAGGAGTAAGTTCAGCTCCTACTGATTGCTTCCTTCGGCCCCAAAAGTGGCCATTCCCTGGAGCTCTTGTTGAGACATAGATACCGTGTGCCCTCCCCCAAAGCCCACTTCCTCCCAATGAGGCTTGAGGAGATGGGCTCTGTCTCCTACCGCACAGCTTAGCCTTAAGGAACATGGATAGCAGCCCACACCTTCCCCCTCAGGGAATGCTTAATGTCCTTTAAGGCAGCAGGGAAGACAGGTCTTCCACATCTGAAGAAGATCAAGGATGGGTATATTTTTCAGAAAGTGTTAGTGAAGAAGAGACAAGGCTTAATCATTACTTAGGAGTCAATGATCAGGGGATCCCACAGGGCGGGGAACCCTAAATGGGAGTGTTTGGGGGTGGTATTGTTTTTCCCTGACAAATCTGCACACATGCCCACCCTTTTTACAGTAGCCTGGAGAGAAGGCAAATCCACTTGCACAGATTGAAACACAAAAATGGAATGAGCGTCCTCATGAGCACTTCAGGTAGCTTTTCTAATAAGCCTTGTGAATCCTCAGTATAAAGAGAAAACAAAAAACAAACAAACAAAAAAAAACAAAGCAAAAAGCAGAGCCCCTTCTCATCACCACACTAATATCTTGTCCAGAGTTATGCCATTGGCCTTACAATGCCTGAAGCTAGGGATCACAGAAAAATGCAGATATTTATGTAAGTCCTAGTAGGATCAAAAAGATGGAATGGGGCCCAAGACAGGGAACGTGAAGAGGTGAGCAGGCAGGGGAGGGCTCTAACATCCATATGGACAAGCAGCCAATAACGCAGCCTCCCAGTTCCCACACCATCTCATTGTAGGGTCCTTTCCTTCCACTCCAGTGTGGTCACTGCAGACCTTATTACCAGGAACATCTCTGCCTCAAGAATGATACATTCTGATGTCTTACTCTTTGGCCTCATCCCCTATCCTTCCAGCACAGATGCCCATTGTTGATTTTTCAGTTCCAGGTCATTCACTTTTCCACTCACTCCCTGTCAATCCACAAAGCTCTTGGCTTCCTCCCTTACTAAGGTAGACTTGATGGTCTATCTAGTGACTAACATTTAAAAAGCTCCACGACCATGGGCCCCCCTTCCAGTCCCCTTTAATCCTTCCTATAAATTTCAACTCTGTGTTTTTCCAGAAATGTCTTCCTATAAGTAACTGATCACCACTGGATTAAATCTCTCCATGGATTCCACTGGTACCAAGGAAGTATCTGGAACTCATTCATTCCACAGATAATGCTCCCATGCTTACGAACATGTGAACAAAACAAAGGGAGCTTAGTTACCTGCTTCCTTTGTCTATTCTCTCTACAAAGCTCCTCATATCCATGGCAAATTTCACTTTCCTCAAACTGAGGCCATATCCACTTGCTCAACAGATGTCCACAGAGGAGCAAGAAGCCATGTGATGGGGACTTTGCAACAAAATATTAAAATCAACACTATGTGTTTTCAAATATTGGGAAGAATTTTTCCTGTTATGCATGCAAAATAACTAAAATGCAGATCAGATACACTTGTTTATCTTTCCAAAAATGCCATTAAAAGTAAAATATTAGATGAAAATATGATCAATATCACTAGCCATCAGAAAAAAAATGCAAATCACAAGCAGTATGAGATAGCAATAGACACACACAAAAAGGCTAGAAGCAAAAAGGTAAGTCTCACTGGGAATGTGGACAGGGGGAACCATCACACATAGTTGGCGGGAATGAAAAATGGTGCAGTCACTTTGAAAAATAGTCTGGCCGGTCCTCAAAATGTCAGAGTTTCCATATGACCCAGCAACTCCACATTTAAGTGTACACTCATGAGAAATGAAAACATATGTCCACAACAAACTTGTAAACAAATGCTCATAGCAGTAGCATCCAGTATTCATAATACCCAAAAGGTGGAAACAACCCACATGTCCATCAGCTGATGAATGGTAAATAAAATGTAGTATATCCATGCAATGTAATATCTTTTGGCAATAAAATATTAATACATGTTACAACATGGATGAACTTTAAAGCATTATGCTAAGCGAATAAAGCCAGTCAAAAATGATCACATGTGATTTCATTCATATGAAATGTTCAAAACAGACAAAACTAGAGAAAAAGAAAATACATTAGTGGTTGCTTAGGGCTGGGGGTGGAGGAAGAAAGGGGAGGAGAGAGATGACAACTAAAGAGTGTAAGTTTTCTTTTTTGAAGTCATGGAAATGTTTTAAAACTGACTGTGGGGATGTACATATCTGAAAATACTAAAATCATAAAATTATATACTGTAAATGGGTGAATTGTATGGTATGTGAACTATCCTATATAATAAAAGGGTAATATGCAAACAGACCCTAATAGCAGAACAGCTGGGAATGACTGGTCACTATGACACACACTGACCACCAGGGGGCAGACACTCAATGTAGGAGCCGCCCTTGGTGGTCAGTGCACTCCCACAGGGGGAGCTCTTGCTCAGCCACAACCCAGGCTGATGGCTGCCAGTACAGCGGTGGTGGTGGGAGCCCCTCTTGCCTCCTCAGCAGCGCTAAGGATGTCCGACTGCAGCTTAGGCCTGCTCCCCCTGGCAAATGGACATCCCCTGAGGGCTCCTGGGCTGCCAGAGGAATGTCTGACTGCCAGCTTAGGTCCAATCACCTGAGGAGGGCAAAAACTGGGCTGAGGAACCCCCCCAACCCCCCACAAGTGCACAATTTTTTGTGCACTGGGCCTCTATTATTTAAATACACAAGTAAAAATTAAAAAGAGTAAGTACTTGAGAAGGACAAATAGGGGAAAGGATAAGACAAAAGATGTCAACACATTTTCAGGAGATGGGAATCCAGGTGACTAGTGGTAAGTGACTAGCAGAGCAGGGGAAGTGCTTGCAAACCTATCACAGCACAAAACCCCAGAAGATGGAATGACCTGGTGGCAACAGACAAGAAATGAAGGGTTTCATGTGGTAAACATCTTGAATTTTCCTGTATTGTTTTTGTTTTATTTTCTGTATACTTTTTAAAAATCTTTTATTCTTTGGTGGGGGCATGACCTGCTCCAGTAACTTTTAAAATCCTTTTGAAAAGTTAACATGCTTCATTTGTGCAGTGGGTGCCAGGTTTCATGCCCGGGACAGAATCAGATCATTGTTTTAAAGTTGGCATTGCACACTTCTGGGGTCTGGGTGTGGGGGTGGTAGTAGGTGAGAGCTATAGAAGTCAAAGCTATAAATCTCAAAGGTCAGATAAAATTCAGGAAAACAATGATCCATTTTTAAAATTTATCATCTACTTTAATAAAAGAGTAATATTGAAATTAACCATTTCTCCGGGAAACCTAAGCCACGCCCACCATCCAATAAGAGCAGCTGTATGCAAATTAACCCAGGCAAGATGGAGGCCGGCAGCAGCGGGG
>PVJC01052590.1:0-11090 GCA_004026665.1 Murina feae
ACAGATTGTTTGATGCTGTTCTGCCTCTGAATCTGTTTCTGTTCACCAGGTCATAATGGTTATTATTATCCATAGATGAGTGACGACATGTGGTATTTTTCTTTCATTGACTGGCTTATTTCACTTAGCATTATGTTCTCCATTTCCATCCATGCTACTGCAAATGCTAGGAACTCCTTCCTTTTCACAGCAGCATAGTTTTGCTTTGAGTGAATGATTTGTGATAAATAGTTTAATAGGTGGTCATTCATTAGTTATTTTGAAAGGTTTTTTATGCAAATGCAAATAACTCACTACATTTAAAATAAACATCCAACTGCTAACAAAAGAAGAAACACACACACAAAAACATCCCAAAAAATTGCGTAGCAAAGTAAAATATGGGCAGTGAGACAAGAATAGAAGGTGGGCATGTTTCTGTCCCAGAGAAAAGCTTGTGGTGGAGGAGCTATCCCTCAATCTCAGCTCATGGAAATGGGCAAGGCCTAAAATCTGACACAAGCTGGGTCATCTTTTAAGGAAAACCTGTGTTTTTCACAGTTTTTCTCTTTTATGTGAATGTATAGACCTATTTTATAGACAAGCAGATTGAGAAGTCTGGCTAATTCCCCAAATCAAGAGTAGGGTTAGAAAAGGAAGAAACGAAACTGCATGAATATTCAATTTAATTTGATGGGTGAAGTACTCAAACTCATCTTTAAGGGCCTTGTCATGGAATGAGTAGGTATTCACCCAAGTGGAGGGGGTTCTACAAACACATCTAAAGGACAGACTGAATCAGAATTGACACACTTTCTTTTTGGCTGTTGGTGTTATGAGGCAGCACTAGAATTGAGTAAAACACAATTGAAATTACTACACTTGCCCCAATAGCTTTACCATAATCTACACTCACTTCAGGCTGGCACAGAGGGAAAGAGGCGTGTGTGTGGTTGAGTGTGCTGTGGCTGAGCATGCTATGTGAACTATTTTTTCCTTTCATAGTTTTCAGATGGTGTTTCCCCACACAGGGAGCACAGGCCTTCACAATATTGAGGCTTCATTCCTTTGTGTTTTTTGAAAAAAACAGTTGTGGAAAGTTTTGATTCCAATTTTTCCTGTTGCTCTCTCCAGGACCCACTAAGTATTTGGCCTTCCCTGGGCTGCTCTTAGGAACATAACCACAGGCATAGATACCGGACGAAGGATGGTATTTGCTTGTGAGAAACACTGTGGCTAGAAAAAAAAGGATAGTTTTTAGGAATTCTCTAGAGGCCTCAGCATTTGCTTGCTTTTCTTGAATGATAATCAAAATGATAATCAGAAATAATTCTCTATCAGGGCAGATCACACGAAAAAGGTTGATCAGAATTTGCATCAACATTTATTGAAGTCTAGTATGTGCAAAGCTGTGCTTGGCCCTGTTGGAGGTATACAGGCAAGTAAGATCTAGACAGTGCTTTAAAGAAGTCAGTAGCTTGTTAAAGGGGAAGTAACCAGTAAACAAATGACTGGAACACAAAACAGTAAATGTCGAGACTTAAGACAGGGTCAGCAGATTTAGGCTGGGGAAGAATTTTGGTGTCTTGCAGGCACCAGGCAAACTATTTTAAAGTGAACTCTAGGGCCTGTGCTGGAGACACCCTTATGGGGCAAGACTTGCTTCAGTGGGGCTTTGGTGCTCACTGAGTCTGCCTCTTGAGTGTGTCCCTTATGGGTGTGAGGAGTTGAAATCTGGTATCTGACCACTGGGTACACTGTCTCTTGGATCTCCAAGGAGGTGCAAAGTCAGCCACTGCTTGAGGCTACCCAGCAGGAAGCTACAGCGAGATCTGCAGATTTCTCCTCTTTGGAGTTTGGAAGTTTTGAAGCTCTTTCTGACCCAGGTGCAGTTTGTTAGGTTAGGCTGGGTAAGGACAGGCCATTCGTATGCAAAAGCCACTATGCACAGCTTGGGTGGAGTTGCAAATTGGGTGGGGCGGAGTCTCAGGGAATCACCAGGGCAGAGCAAACAGTAGTGGCTGCCAGTCAGCTGTCTCAGTGTCCCCACGTCCCACGCCCTGTGTCACCATGCAGTAACAGTGATCCCTGCGAGCACCTCTGTGAGAAAGCCACCCTTGCTTTCTGACCCAATGCCAGACAGCCCAGTTTCTCCCCATAGGAGTCTGGGTCCCCAGAGTCTTGCCAGAAACTAGAGTTCAGAGCAGTCGGGAGCTTGTATCACCCTTCCAATTGAAAAAAAAACCACATTACACCCAGTTGCCAGCCCCTTTTGCAGGCCTCCGTACCTCCACTCTTGGTGCCTCTGCACCTCCTATCCTGTCTCAATGCGCTTTTTTCTTTCCTTCTAGTTGTAGAACTTCCACTCAGCCAGCTTTCCCATGGTTCTGGATGATGGCTGTTTTGTCTTTTAGTTGTAGTTTTGTTGTGGTTGTGAGAGGCAGCAAGTACAGGTGTATACCTATACCACCATCTTGGTTCCCCCAGAGAGCAATTTTCATTAAAGGATTAGAAATATTTAATTCCTTTGAATACACCATTATACTTGTAGGAATCCTTTAGAAAAGTAAGATAAGGTGAATTATTTTGTGTATAAGTCTGTGCAGAGTAATTTGTAGTACTAAAAATTGTTATGTAATATCTAATAATAGATTAGTTAAATAAACTATAGGGCAATCATACTAAGTAGGCAAAAATCATGTTTTACAATTTTAAATGTTATGAGATAAGGTATGTGATGTACTGTAAGCAAATCTGGACACAAACTAATATATAAACTATAAAAATATACATTCACAGCTAAGTAGAATGGGAAAATATATATCAAACTGACTTAGTGGTTGGGTTTTGAGAGAGAGAGAGAGAGAGAGAGAGAGAGAGAGAGAGAGAGAGAGTGTGTGTGTGTGTGTGTGTGTGTATGCTTCCTCTTTCTGGAATTATAATATGCTAAAATTTTTACATTACTTCAGTGAAACCAAATTCAAACTAAATGAAAATGGTCTAACAAAATAAATGCCAAGCAAAGGGTAATGAAGAATTTGTATGCACTGTTCTGTTTATGTAAATTTGATAAGTAACGTATCACAACCAGGCACTTTCAAAGCAGGATTTCTTTTTGGGGGTGATGGGTCTGAATTAACCAGCCCATCTACTGTCTACTGCCAACCACCTGCATCGCCAAGGAGAGGGCACTCAACGTCAGAGCTACAATTTGCAACTCCAGGATAGTGTCGCTGTGGGATGCTGATGGACTTTCTACAGGTCTTAACCTCATCATAGATTTTATTTATGTTAATCTGCTCTAATGAATGCAGAGCTCAACTCTGGATGCTTTAATGCAGCAAGGTAATTTAGTAGGGCTGGGAAAGTCTTTTCAGCAAATGGTGCCCCACCAAATTGAAAATCTACATGGGAAAAAGAGAATCTTTCACACTGTACACAAAAATTAATTATAAATAGATCATAAACCTAAACATATACACTAAAATTATAAATATTCTGTGAAAAAAAACATGAAAATTCTTCCTGTGGAAGAGGCAAATATTTCTTTAATAGGACATAAAAAGCATGATAATCTTAAAAGGTAAATGCATAAATGGATGTAAAAATTTTAAAGTGTTTTGTTCTTTGAATAATATTCTTAAGAAAATGAAAGGTGTGCAACAGACTGGGAGAAAAATATTAGCAAAAACAGATATCTAATAAAAGATCTATATCCAGAGTATATAAAAACTCTTAAAATCCAATAATTACAAGTCAAGAATGAGAAAAAGATAAACATTTAACTAAAGAAGATATATGAATAACAAACATGTGAAAAGAAAGTCAATATCTTTTCTTATCAGCAAAATGTAAACCATAATGACATACTACTCACACCTGTAAGTGTAGCTAAATTAAACAGAACTGCAAATACCAAAGGTTACCAGGGATGCAGAGCTACTGGAACTCTTATAAATTGTAGGTGAGAACACACAAATGATACAATAGACTTGTAAAAGTTTAGCAGTTTCTTATAAATTTGAAAATACAACTACTGTGACTTGGAGGTATTTCACCAAGAGAAATATATGTATTTGCAAAAATAGAATATTCATAAAAGCTTTATTTATAATACTAAAAAACTGATAAGAACTCATATGTTTAACCATAGATGAATGAATAAACAAATTGCGTTTTATCCATATAATAAAATACTGAGCAGCAATAAAAAGGAACAGACTACTGATACATACAATATGGATGAATTTAAAAAACATTGTGCCAAGTAAAAAAAAAAAAAGAAAGTTTAACTGAAATGGCTATGTATTGTACAATTTAATTTACATAAAACTTTAGAAAAGGCATCCCAACCTACAGTGATAGGCAGCAGATAAGTGTGTGCCTTCTGTATGAGTGGCAGAGACAGAAAGTGACTTAAAAGAAGCATTTTTGGGGTGATGGAATGCTTCATATCTTGATTGTAATGATTGTTAATGGGTATATACATTTGTCAAAACTCTTCAAACTATAAACTTAAGATGGTTTCATTTTAGTCTATATAAATTTTACCTTACCAAAACTGACTTTAAAAAGCTTGTCATTCACCACATGATCATCTTAGTAAATGTAGAAAAGGTACTTGATGAAATTCACTATTTACTCATGATAAAAACTCTTAACAACCTTGGAAGAGAGGTAAACTGCCTTACAAGGTATGCACGCTATAGAGAAACTAGAATAAACATCATACTTATTGGCAAAATGTTGAAAGCTTTCCCTTTAAACATGAGAATAAGACAAGGATGCCCTCTATCTACTCATCTGTTCAACACTGTACTATATGTTCTAGCCAGTACATCTAGTAAATAAAATAAGAAGTGTAAACATTAGAAAAAAACCTTTGACAAAAAAGTTTAGTGAAGTTGTTGGGTACAAAGTCAAAAAAGCAAACAGTGAATTTTTAAATGCCAGCAACAACTCATTACAAAGTGAAATTTTAAGAAGATGCCATTTATAATAGCATCACAAAAGATCAGATACCTGGAATGCATCTAACTTATGATATGCAAGAGCTCTACATGGAAAACTATGAAACACTAAAGATCTATGAAAGTGAAGATCTAAGTCAATGGAGCGATCCTAATATTCATGTGTCAGAAGACTCAATAAAGTATAAATGTCAATGCTCTCAAAATTCCACTTAAAATCTTAACCTTTTTGTTAAAATTAACACAATTTTATAACACAAATGCAAAGTGCCTAAAATACCCAAGAAATATCAAAGAGAAATTCTAGTGGATATCAAAATGTATATGGCTATAATAATTACTTTTGGGGAAAGAGAGATATAGTGGTATAGATGGACTCATAGGGATAGGGTTTCTGAGCTACTGGCAACATTCCATTTCTTTCTTCTTCTATATATTGTATCTTCATCTTTTATTTATTTACTAGAGGCCTGGTGCATGAAATTCGTGCCCGGGGCATGTGGGTGTCCCCCTCAGCCCAACCTGCACCCTCTTCAATCTGGGACCACTGGCTGCTAACTGATCACCCCTAAATGCCCCCCTGTCGGCCTGATTGCACCCAACTCCCCCCCCCCCCCCGCCTGCTGGCTTGGTCGCCTCTTACTGCTCCCCCTGCCGGCCTGGTTGCCCCACACAGCCTGCTGTTCAGTCGTTTGGTTGTCCCTCACTAACCCCTCTGCTGGCCTGGTCACCCCACACAGCCTGTTCGGTCATCCGTTTGGTTGTTTCAGTTGTGACAGTTGCTTAGGCTTTTATGTATATAGATTTAAGTGTAATTGATATACAATCTTATATTGGCTATATTAGTTTCAGGTGTACACTATAGTGATTCAACATTTCTATACCTTACAATATGATCACCCCACTAATTCTAGTAATCATCTGTCACCATGTAAACTTATCACAATATTATTGACTATAGTTTCATTCCCTTTTCTACCCCCTCCCTTCTGGTAACCATCCCTTTGTTCTGTTTCTGAGTGTTTTTGTTTTGTTTTATTTTGAGATTCTGAATGTGCATGAAACCATACAATGTCTTTCTTTGACTTATTTCACTTAGCATAATATCTTCTAGATAATTTCATGCTGTAGCAAATGTCAAGATTTTATTCTTTTTATTGCTGCATAATATTCCACTGTATAAATCATATTAATCTATTGATGGATACCTAGGTTGCTTTTATATCTTGGCTATTATAAATAATGCTGCAATGAGAATAGGGGTGCATATATCTTTTCAAATTAGTATTCTGGTTTTCTTGGGATAAATCTGAGAAGAGGAAATGCTGGGTCATACGATATATCTATTTTTAATTTTCTTGAGGAAACTCTATACTGTTTTCTATAGTGGCTGCACCACTTTGCAGTCCTACCTGTAACAGCACACAAGGGTTCCCTTTCCTCTACAACCTTGCCAACACATGTCACTTGTTGACGTTTTTATAATGACCATTCTGACTGCTACGAGGTAGTATTATCATTGTGGTTTTTGTTTTCATTTCCCTGATAATTAGTGATGTTGAGCATCTTTTCATATCTGTTGGACATTTGGACATCTTCTCTGGGAAAATTACTTTTCATGTCTCTGCCCATTTTTTAAATCAGATTGTTTATTTTTGTTATTTAGTTATGTGAGATTCTTATATATTTTGGTATAAACCCCTTATAGGATATAACCTACATAGGGGAAATGACTGATGCATGCCTCCCAAAGTGAAACTGGACTACTCTTTTACACCATATACAAAGATAAACTCAAAATGAGTTAAAGACTTAAATGCAAGGCCTGCAATCCATAAAACTCCTAGAAGAAAATATAGGAAGTAAACTATATGACATCAGTCTGAGTAATATATTTTCAGACATGTTCCTTTGAGAAAAGAAAAATAGATAAATATCACTACAACAAACTAAAAACTCCTGCATAGCAAAGGACACCTTTAACAAAACAAAAAAGCATGGGTGGACCTGGAGAGCATTATGCAAAGTGAAATAAGCCTGTCGGGGAAAGATAAAGACCACAGGATCTCACTCATGTGTGGAATATAATGAACAACATAAACTGATGAAGAAGAACAGGTCCAGAGACAGAGAAGCATCGATCAGACCATCAAACCTCAGAGGGAAGGCAGGGGAGGGTTGGGGTAAGGGATCAACCAAAGGACTTGTATGCATGCACATAAGCCTAACCAATGGACACAGACACCAGGGCAGTGAGGGCATGAATAGGGGGTATGGGGACAATTGAGCAATAAGGACATACATGTAATACCTTAATCAATAAAGAAAAAAAGCAACCTACTGAATGGGAGAATGTATTTGCAAATGATATATCCGGTAAGGGGTTGATAGCCAACATTCTTGACTTGAGTGGTGGTTACAGAAATCTATTCTCTTAGTTGTTCATTAATTCATAAATTTCCCATGTGTGCTATACTTCAAAATTTTAAAAGGGAAGATTAGAGTTTGGAGATGGATGGTGGTGATGGCTGCACAACGTGAATGTACTTAATGCCACTGACCTGTACACTTAGAAATGGTTAAAATGGTAAAATTTTTGTTATTTATGTTCTACAGCAATTAAAATAAAATTGTGAAATATAAAAAGATAAGTACAAGTTAAATATACGGAATACTTTCAACAAAAAAAGAATAATTTAAAAAGTTAAAAATGGAAAAATATGTGAACAGGAAAATTACAGAAAGCCCCCCAAACTCAAATGTATGAAAAGATGCTCATACTCACTAGTAAACAGAGAAATGTATTAACACAGGAAGATGTCACTTTATACCTTTTAGACTGGCAAAATATTCCATCGTATCAATTGGCAAAGATGTGTGTAGATCTCATTCACTGATGTTGGGAGTATAGTCTGATCAGGCCATTCTAGCAGGTATGTTTTGTGTGTGTCCTATGACCCAACAACCCCACTCCTCATTATACATGAATGTCTTCATACAATATTATTCATCATGGCAAGGAATCGGTTTCCATTTGAGGTTCATCACTGGAAATAGCATAGATGAAATGTGGTAGTTGTACTCCATGAAAAACCATCAAATTTAGGACCAGAAAACTAGACATCAACATAGACTGATCTTAAAAAGATACTACATAATTTTTAAAAAGGAGACAGAATTGAGTTATACTAATTACAGAAATTAAAAATACCTGAATGCCAAAACAAGATATATTTCTCAAGAACATATAAAAAGTAAATGATATATATTAAATAGGTAATGTTGTGTGAAAAATAAGGAAAAATGGGAGTACCGGATGGTGATAAAATTTTTTTAATAGAGAAAAAATACAAATAGCCAAGACAGGACACCAATTTAACCAAATGATCAAAGTTAACTTCACCTATAGTGGGACAAACCAACATAGAGTGCTTTCTGATACGGTGCACTAATATGTATCACTTGGGTACATATTCATTTTATCAGTCATGTGTAACCTAGATGTAAGTAAAACAAACCATTAGAAATACCCCAAATTGAGGGTTATTCTACAAAATAACTGGGTTGTATTCTTCAAGTGTCAAGGTCAAGAAAAACAAAGGAAGGCTGAGGAACTGTTCTGGGTTAAAGGAGACTAGAGACATGGGTTTTTTGAGCCAGAAATAGAACAGTGAGACAAGGAGTGAAATCTGATTAAGGTGTCTAATATATCAATGCTAATGCCTAATTTTTATAGCTATGTTTCTTAAAATAACACCTGGGGAATTGACAGAATGTGAGAACTCTATATTAATTTTGGCATAATTCACATACCATAATATACACCATTTTAAACGGTACAATTTAGTGGTCTTCAGTATATCCACAAAGTTGTGCAATTATCACCAGACTATTCTAGAAATTTTTCATCAAGAGAAGCCCTATACCCATTGGCAGTCACTTCCCATTCCCCCCTTCCCATAGCTCATGGCATCCCCATTCAACCACTGTCTCTAGACTTGCCTGTTCTGGACATTTCATACAAATGGAATTGTACAACGTGTGCTGTGTTTGCCTTCTTTAACTTCGTGTAATGTTTTCAAGATTCATCCAAGTGACACTTCATTCCTTTATATAGCTCAATATTCCATTGTGTGATATACCACCTTTTCTTCATTCGTTCATCGGTTGATGGGCTATTATGAATAGGAACAGTGCTGCTGTGACCACGAGTGTATATGTATTTGTTTAAGTACCTGTTTTCAATTCTTTGGGGTGTACACCTAGGAGTGAGAGTGCTCAGTCATATGAGAACTCTAACTTTTGGAGGAACTGCCAAACTTTTTCAAAACATCTGCACCATTTTGAACTTCCATCCGCAGTGCCTTATGGTAACTTTTTCAAAGCCTGAAATTGTTTCAAAATGGAAACTTTACTGGTTTGTGGAACTTGAAAGGGAAATAAAACCTGTCAGTGTAAATAGCGACTTCTTCACACCAGCCCCTATTTTCAACACTGTGTTGTTTAATGACAAAGGGACTCGAAGAACATTGCAAATGTGGGAGTGGAAATGGGAGGGGGAAACGTGTCCTTTTGATAATTACAATTTATGAAACATAGCCATGCTGCACGAAGACCTTTATCATTCTTCAAAGGCTATCAAATACATGCACTGGAATGACTTTCTCTTACACACACACACACACACACACACACACACACACACACACACACACAGAAGCACAGTTTTTAAAAGCTCTAAGACATTAACTTTATTTTTACTGAATTCAACATGGGGTGACAAAAATGCATTACAACATTATAATTGACTATCACATTCAGACATTTTATTTTTTCTTAAATTTAGTGGGATGACATTGGTTTATAACATCAGATAGGTTTCAAGTATACATTTCTGTGACACATCATCTGTATATTGCATTGTGTTCCCACCACCCAGAGTCAAATCTCCTTCCATCACCATAGAGTCCACCCTCTCTACCCTTCACTATTCCTCCACGTCCCTTTTCCTCCGGTAAGCCCCATACTGTTGCCTGTGTCTATGAGTTTTTGTTTGCTTGTCTTGTTTGTGCATTTATCCTTGCATTCCTTATATTCATTTTCTACCTTAAATGTTATTTCATATTAATTAAAAACATAATTTCTTACTAAAAATCTCTAGTTCATATAACCAAGGGTTTAGAACTTCTCCTTAAAGTTATGTTCCTTTATGATGGAGAATTTAATAGTTTAAATGATCAGTTTTTTAATATTTAGACAATTAAATACATTTACCAGCAGCAGAAAAACAGAGTATAATGTAAAAATGGTTTTCCAAAAGATATTTTCATTCTGTTCTTTCCTTCTTCTTGTCTTCCGGTTTCATAAGAGATGGTGAACACTCGTTTTAAAAAAAAATCCAGTGAACTTCCAAAGTTCACTTCAGGGAAAAATGACAGGGTGGAATGTTTGGGCAGAGAGCGATATAGATTCTGGTGAAACTGAGAATCATTCAGAAAAGTTACAGGGCTGTGTTGTGAGTTCTGATAGTAATTATGAAGAGAAACAGAATGATTAGTGATGAGTTGAGGCAGAGAGAAGGAAGCATGAGACCATCTTGGATAAAATAAGGCCATTCTTTGCTATGGTGGTCAGCTTTCATGGCGTCCTTTCTCCGCACTCTGTCCAATGAGAAAGCCCACTGCTTTATGCTTCCTGGAAAAGTTACTCCAGAACAGTACAGGCGAAGAAGCACTGGTGAGACAGGCATGAAGGACATGTTTCCAGGTAGCCTGAAACCCAGCAGACAATGTAGCTGTTGCTTAACAAACACAGAAATCTACATTGTATGCCAGGTTCAAGCCCCAGACCTGGATGTTGGGCCTGCAAGTGCTCACACAGTTGCCTGCTGTTTCTGCTTCTTGTTCTCTCTAGCACAGGGAAAAGACAGCCACAGTCAGAATGCACTGCTAGGACTCACATACTGCAAGTGACGTTTTCTTATATTGTCATAGCATCCAGTTGTCATTATTTAATCATCACGTTATTATGAGAATGCCATTTATAGGTCCAGAGATAAAAAAGATGGATGGGTGGGTAAGACAGACAGGTAAATAGGTAGGTAGTTTTGTGATCACATGATTGAGAAGGAGAGATTAAGGG
>PVJC01052591.1:0-11090 GCA_004026665.1 Murina feae
CCACAGGCTCAGAGACCTAGAGTGATCACAAAGATGGTCTGAAAATTAGATATTTATCTACAAACAGGTTATGGTGGGTGGCCACATCCTGGGCCAGTGTTTTCCCTGACGGGAATCACCTTTGATCTTTACTGAGCCAAATGTGCTGGGCGCCAGGACAGATACCACAAGTTCCTTCATTATCATGTTAATTGATCCCACTCCCACCTGGGTATGTGTACATCATTTTGCTTTTTATCCAATCCCAGGGATTTCCCCGCTTTGCTTTATCCCACCTCCTTAATCTATCACCAATGAATTTCATGTAACCACTTACGTGTTTTCCTTTTGATGGTAAATTTATAAAAACACCGTGTAAACTCCCATTTTCTGGAGCATTATCTCAATTCATTGAGGTTCTGCTTCCCAGCATATGTCGATAGTTTGGCTCAAATAAACTCACAAAATTCTCTACAGGTTTCATTGAGTTTTTTTGTTAACAGTGTTTATCAGGCTGGCAGGTGAGTGGTTAGGGGCAATCGGCAGGCGAGAGGTTGGGAGCCAGCAGTCCTGGATTATGAAAGGGATGTCTGACTGCTCGTTTAGGCCCGATGTGGGATCGGGCCTAAATGGGCAGTCGGACATCCCTCAAGGGGTCCCTGATTGGAAAGGGTGCAGGTTGGTCTGAGGGACACTACCACCACCCCCCACTCCCACTCCGTGCACGAATTTTGTGCACCGGGCCTCTAGTGTATCTAATAACAGAGCTTTAAAATGCATGAAGCAAAAGCAGCAAAAGCAAGAGATAAATCCAAAATTATAACTGGGGATTTCAGTATTCATCTCTCAATTACAGTAGAATGAGTAAGGGTATAAAACACTTGAATTCCATTATAAACAAACTTGACTTAATTGACATTTATAGAAAACTACACCCCAAAAGACAGGTTAAGATTCTCTTTAAGGGCAGCCATGTCTTTCACAAGATGATTAGTATTCTTTACCATAAGCTTTTTGATAAGGAGAAAAACATTGGAACACACAAAGTATTTTTCTGACCACAATATAATTAAACTAGACTTTTTTTGTAAATATATTTTTATTGATTTCATAGAGGAAAGGAGAGGGAGGAAGAGATAGAAACATCAATAATCAGAGAGAATCCTTGATCAGCTGCCTCCTGCACATTCCCTGCTGGGGATCAAGCCCACAACCCAGGCATGTGCCCTTGACCAGAATCAAACCTGGGACCCTTCAGTCTGCAGGCTAACGCTCTATCCATGAGCCAAACCAACTAGGACTAAAGTAGACATTTTAATAACAAAAATATTTCTGGAAATCTCCAAGTATTTGGATATTAAACAACATATTTATAAATAAATCATGGATTAGAAAAGCACAGAAGAAAAATTAGATTATATTTTGATCCATAAAAATTTTAAAAATACAGCGTATCAAAATCTGTGTGATGTATATAACAAAGTTCTTAGAGGGAAAAGTAAGTGCTTACATTTGAAAAGGAGAAAGATCCAAAATTCATGATTTAAGCTTTTACATTAATAAACTATAAAAGAAAGAACCTGGTCATGATGGCTTAGTGGTTGAGCATCAACCTAGAAACCAGGAGGTCAAGGTTTGATTCCTGGTCAGGAATGTATCCAGATTGTGGGCTTGATCTCCAACTGGGCAGAAGGCAGCTGATAAGTGATTCTCTCTCATCATTGATGTTTCTATTTCTCTCTCTCTCCCTTCCTCTCTGAAATTAATAAAGAAGCATTAGAAAAAAGAACAAATTAAACCTAAAGTAAGCAGTAGGAAAGATTTAACAAAAATAAAAGCAGAAATCAATGAATTAAAAAACAAACAAACACTGGAGAAAATTGATGAAATCAAAGGAAATGATCCTCAAAGTAGGCCTTTCAGGATATGATTCTAGAACTGGATCCCTCACTGTCCAGGCACCAGGCAGGCCCCAGGATGGCAAGTGTGTGTTGATTACCCCTGAGAGTTCTCACACTAGAATTACCAGGACTCTTACCTGGGATGAATGGAGATGGGCATCAGGTGGAAAGGGAATATATAGGATGATTCAATTAATCTAGCAGTTGTGCCTTTTTCATTCCTTTGTATTTGCTTATTTTTCTATGACTAATAACTTAATCTAATCTAAGAAAAGAGTAATATTAACCATCACAAATTAACCATCACTCCAAGACCCCTAAGCCATGTCTACCAGCAAAGCCACTCCCGCCAGCCAATCAGAGTGGCTGTATGCAAATTAACCCAAACAAGATGGCGGCCAGCAGCCATGGAACTAGAGCAAACAGGAGGCTTCCGTTGCACCAGGGATGGAGTTGAAACTACCTGCCTAGGCCAGCCAGGCCTCTGCTCAAGGCAACAATGTTTCAATTATAGAAGCCATGGAGCTGAAGCAAACAGGAGGCTTCATTGCCTGACTAAGCCTCCGCTCAAGGCAACAAAGTTTCAATTATAGAAGATAAATAAACCCCAGAAACCTGATTTCAGCCAGCCTTGCTGGGTCTTGGGTCAATGGGAGCTGTGGGCAGCCTGAAAACAGCCCTCAGACCCTCACCCAGGCTAGCCAGGCACGTCAGCAGGTGGACATCCCCTGAGGGGTCCCAGATTGCAAAAGGGCACAGGCAAGGCTGAGCTCCCCCGCTCCCCCCAGTGCACAAATTTTTGTGCACCAAGATTTTTGTGCACTGGGCCCCTAGTTTTCTAAAAAATAAAACATTTTAAAGAAGAAAAATTTATGTCCAAGATTTGGGAGGATCAGAGGATCAGCCACCATGAGGAAATCCCTAAGGTCAAAAGACTTTAATCTACACCAAAATATCAGAATCATTGTATTTTAGGCCTCCTACTTCAGGAATAAACCAGATCTGCTTGTTTTACAGATTAGGAAGCCAAGAAATTGGATTTTCCAGGGTGACACTCAAGTTGGTAGAAAAACTAGAGCTAGAATTAACAGTGACCAAAATTTTCTAACTGAAAATCAAGACATATGATCTCAGAAGGTTTCAGCATCGTTTCCAGGAGAAAGAGATCACTGAAAAATAGAGTTTGAAGTTTAAAAAAAAAACCCAAAAACTAGCATCATCAGAACATTTAGGTAATTTGTGGAGTTAATGGGACATAATATTTAAAACTGGAACATTCAAAATATATTGATACAAAGCAAATAAAACTTTCTTTGCTATACACCTCCCATTTTATGGGGTTTTGTTTTGTTTGCTTTTAAATATATATATACTGAGGCTGAATAACTTTTGTACATGTTCCTCTCATCCTTCCTCTTTCGATTTGATTGTAAATGACTAGAAGGCAGGGAATTTCTTAGCTTTGTTATTTTCCTGTGAGAATCCTCCATAAAGATTCACTTAATATTTGTTGATTTTGCTCCTGCAGGCACAGAGAGCTAAAAGGAGAAAGTATCAAAAAAGAATAGAACCATGAGTGTTTCCTTTAACTAGGATTCTAATTTTCCTACTAAACATGAGAATTCATGAGAATTCTAGCTTGTGCATTTCAGAGATAGATAGAACTCTTCGGGAAAAGCTGTAGTGCCTCGGGCTTTTGTACCTCTGTCCACAGAGTACTCTGTGCACATTCACTGGCCCTACAAGGCCATGTTGGCATTGACATTAGTAGGGGACATTGTCCCCTTTTCACATGCTGTGCCAATCATCCTCCCCACCATTCTCCTCAGTTTTCGGACACCCACCCATACAGCCATCCTCAGCAGCATGGCTGCCCACATGCAACTTGCCATTGAAACTGAAGCCAGCATGCACCCTCATTTTACTCATTAGCGTGCTGGTGGAACTACAATGATCATGATTTATTTAAGCTCAGTTCAAATCTTTCATGAAGAAAAAAAAAATAACCCTAATTAAAAGGGAAAAGATAGAGTTGGCATTCCCCTGAGAATCCTTACAATTTAAATTCTGACTGGATCTGTCAATATAAAAAAACAACAACAAAAAAACCACAATCAAACCCTCAGGGAATTTTATGAGTTTATTTGAGTCAGACTAATGACAATTTCTGGGAAGCAAAATCTCAACAGATAGAGAAAAAGTTCTGGCAAATCACAGTTCTGCACCCTGTTTTATCCATTACAATCACACGAGAAGACATAAGAGGGAGACACGAAATCCATTGGTGGTAGATAAGGGAGACATGAGAGAGCAAAGTGGGGAAACTTCTGGGATTGGATAGAAATGAAAATGATAGACACATACTTCTTTTCATTAGTGGTACAGTATAGTTAACAGTCAACAATTAATCTAATCTAATAAAAGAGTACTATGCAAATTAACCATCTCTCCGGGATGCCTAAGCCATGCCCACCAGCCAAAACTTGCCCACCAGCCAATCCAAGTGGCTGTATGCAAATTAACCCAGCCAAGATGACGGCTGGCA
The DNA here is from genome assembly GCA_004026665.1 of Murina feae. Taxonomy (NCBI): domain Eukaryota; kingdom Metazoa; phylum Chordata; class Mammalia; order Chiroptera; family Vespertilionidae; genus Murina; species Murina feae. The sequence goes on from PVJC01052591.1 coordinate 4,426, forward strand.
GCCAGGGAGCTAGAGTAAACAGCAGGCTTCCATTGCAACTGCCTGCCTAGGCTGGCTAAGCATCTGCTACGGTAACAATGTTTCAATTATAGAAGCCACAGAGCTGAAACAAACAGGAGGCTTCCTTACCTGCCTCAAAGTAACAGTGTTTCAATTATAGAAGATAAATAAACCCCAAAACCTGGTTCCAGCCAGCCTTGCTGGAACCTTGGGTCAGTGGGAGCAGTGGGCAGCCTGAAAGCCTGAAAACAGCCCTCAACCCCTCACCCAGGCTGGCCAGGCACCCCAATAGGGACTCGAACCCTGAAGGGGCTGTGGACAGCCTGAAAACGGCCCTCAACCTGTCACCCAGGCTTCCACACCCCAATGGGGTGGGGTCCACACTGGGGGGCTTGGCCAGCCTGCAAACAGCCATCAGCCCATCACCCAGGCTGGCCAGGCACACCAGCAGGTGGACATCCCCTGAGGGTTCCCAGACTGCGAGAGGGCACAGGCCGGGCTGAGGGACCCCGAGTGCACAAATTTTTGTGCACCGGCCCCCTAGTATAACAATAATAATGAGGGTCTATGTGGACTCACTCTGGTGTAGTGTGAGGGCTTTGAATGATCAAGAAAATGACTTTGCCATTCCAAAGATATAATAGATGCAAAAAGATAATAGACAGACTTAATTAAGGTAAAGATGGACTTTTGTCAGGGAATATCCTAGCCTAGGACATGACTATCTGCCATAAATGTCTTTTAGTTTAAAAGTTTTCACTTCACACCATCCTATGTGGTAACTTTAGGTCAGAGTTTGCAAGACTGCCATGCAGACCCTCCCTGAGCTTATCTGGTTTAGTATGTGGCCCCTTTTTGTCCACAGATCTTTACTGATCTTAAGTGAAAACACAAAAAGAAATAAAAAAAGGAGGGGGAAAGGCAGCCTCAGACAGAGCATGGCAAATTGGAAAAGAAATCTGCAATGTGGAGTCCCCAAAGACAGTTAGCTTAACTGTTTCCATGGGCATCCCCTACATTCAGTACATATTAGTTGACTGTACTGCTAGTTGACTTTTATGCTTGTTAAAAGTGTCACCTTTTTTCCCCATTGACCCCTTCTAGCCCACACCTTCATCACACTGTTGTCTGTGTCCACGGGGTATGCATACATGCACACAAGTTCTTTAGTTGATCTCTACCCACCCACCGCACCTTCCCTCTGAGATTTGACAGTCTGTTCCATGCTTCTATGTTGCTGGATCTATTTTGTTCTTCAGTTTATTTTGCTCTTTAGATTCTACATATAAGTGAGATCATGTGATACTTGATCGTAAAAAAGGTGATACTTATCAACTTTACAGCTAATTACACTAAATGAACTTGAACATTTCTATATAATCAATTAAATTTTGTAGAAAATTTCTTTTCAGTGGTATTTTGGTAGCAATTCTGCTCTTATCTTATTTTCTTTTGATATTTAAAGTACACAAAAAGAATACTACGCTTAAACATTTGTGGGAGAAGGTATAAATGAAAATCAAATATAAATTATTATATAATTTTTCCAGTTTTGTAATCCTATATTCTGCTTCTATACATTTATTTTTAGCTACACGTATACTTTAAATTAAACTTTGATAAGTACAGGGTATGGCAAAAGTAGGTTTGAGACAGCTTGAGGGACCTGGAGAGTATTTAAGTGAAATAAACCAGTCAGAGAACGACAAAGTATCACATGATCTCACTCATATGTAGAATCTAAAGAGCAAAATAAACTGAAGAACAAAATATATCCAGCAACATAGAAGCATGGAACAGACTGTCAAATCTCAGAGAGAAGGTGGGGTGGGTAGGTGGGTGGCTAGAGGTCAACTAAAGAACTTGTGTGCATGCATGCATATCCCATGGACACAAACAACAGTGTTATGAAGGTGTGGGCTAGAAGGGGTCAATGAGAAAAAAAAGGTGATACTTTCAACAATAAAGATTTTATAGGAAAAAAAAAAAGAAATAGGCCTGAATTGAGATAGAAATATATTGGTAGATGTCTGAGAAAAGATTAGAAAATTACCAAAGTATTGGTATTAACAAATTAATACCAATTAAACTGGTATTTTCTTATACGCTTCCTCCAAAAAGGAAAAAGTTTAACAGTAGTTTGTATAGAAAATAATACAATAATCTACTCTAATAAAAGCGAAATATTGAAATTGACCGTTTCTCTGGGATGCCTAAGCCATGCCCACCAGCCAATCAGAGTGGCTGTATGCAAATTAACTCAGCCAAGATGGAGGCCGGCAGCACAACCATGGAGGTGAGTGTGGCTCAGGCGGTGGGGTGGCGGGGCTGGCAGGTGGGTGGCGGGCCTCTGGGTGTGTGAGGTGGGCGGGACTCGCTGGGCGGGCGGTGGAGTGTGGGGTAGGCGGGTACAGGCTGGGCTGAATACCCTGAGTGCACAATATATTGTGCACCGGGCTCCTAGTTAAAAAATAATAATACAACAATACAACAATAAACTCTGTGTTTCACATACTCACAATAATACTGTGGTTATGTCCTTTGGTTAGCCTCACCAAGAAGCTGCAGCTGTGCACTGACCAGGGAACCACTGGTCTATTCCCTGTAGAACTCTGGGGGAAGAGGACAGGACAAAAGGAAGCTAGGTGCATGCCCAGTAAAGTTGGGGGACATAGGGAATTTACTTTCCTGTAAGTCACACCTGGGAGGAAAAATCATTGGCCAGAGTATCATCTGCTCTTTATTTATTGTATTGGAATAGTATTTCTGAGTTCTTAACTTAAATCTATAAACACTTCCATCATGACATAAGTCACTATGTAACAACAAATCTTTATTTCCTATTAATAATACACCAAGTATTACTTAGACATAGAGATTACCATGTAATCATTCACTTAATGTGGCAATTGATTATTTTTTGTTATGGAAATTCTGGAAGTACAAAAATTAACTTCTGTTAAAAATACTGCAGCCTCCTTACAAAAGATATTTAATGTACGTGCAAAATGTGCAGGAACCAAAATTCAGTCAAATGTGCCTTTGAAAGAATCAAAAGGAATAAGAAATTCTTTGAAGAAACATGAAGCAGTGCTGCTTAGTGAAATTATATCATTGCTGTTGATCCGATTGCAGTTTTGGACTCTGACACCAACTTCTCCAACATTGAATCACCAAGAAAAAGAGGAAGGAGGTTTATTTTACCAAGTCTTACTATTAGCCCTACTGTGATCCAAAAATTTCAACAGCAACTTTTCCATATAAGAATGTTGTCTTTAAAGGCTATGATAATGACCACTGTCCTAGGTTCTGTTACTCAACGCGTAGCCCATGGACTAGTAACATCAACTAACAACCGGTGACCTGGGGGACTTGGGACTGCAGAATCTCAGGACCCACCAGACTTAATAAATTTGAATCTGCATTTGAATTTTATCTTAAAAGATCCTAATGCATACTACAGTTTGAGAAGTACTCTTCCAGATGACATATATAATTTGAAAGGCTGAAGAATATGATTTACTACAACTTTGTGAAAAATTACAATTTATACTGACTGATGACTTCAGTAAGGAATATGCTAGTGTTGTCATATCTATAGCTTTAAGTTGTTTTTGAAAAACCAGTTTTATCTCTCATTAAAATATTACATTTCCCTGGTGAATAGTAGTTTTGCGCTTTTTAAACTCAACATTACTAGGCATCAAAGAAATACAAATCAAAGCCAAATACAAATCACCTCACATTTAAATGTTGGTGAGGATGTGGCGACATTGGAACCCTCACACACTGTTCATGGAAATGTAAAATAGTGCAGCTGCTCTAAAAACATTATAGGATATTCCTCAAAGTATCAAAAATAGAACTATTATTATAATTCAGCAATTTCATATCTGAATATTTACCCCAAAACATCTAAATCTGGATCTAGAAATATTTGCACTTTCATGTTCATTGCAGCATTATTCACAATAACCAAGATGTGGGGGGAAAAAACACTAAATTTCCATTGATGGATCAACGGATAAAGAAAATATGGTACATGCTTACAATGGAATATTATTCAACCTTAAAAAAGATGGAAATCCTGCCTTAGAGACAGCATGGATAAACCTTGAAGACATGCTAAATGAAAAACTCCAGTCACAGAAGGACAAACATTACATTATCCCATGGATATTAGGTATCCAAAATAGTCAAATACATAAAGCAAAGAGTAGTATGGTAGTTGCCACGGACTGAAGGAAGAAGAAATAGAAAATTGCTATTCAGCAGGCATAAAATGTTAGCTAAGCAAGATGATTAAATTCCAGAGACCTGCTGTATTGTTGCCTATAGGTAACAATACTGTTTGGCAAACTTCACAATTTGATAAGAGGCCAGATCTCATGGTAAATATTCTTATCACAATTTTTATACAAAGTTTTATAACAGCGTGTGCAGTATGGTCAGACTTCTCCTTAAACACTATTATATATTCAAAGATCAAATATATATATACACACAATATATACACTTTCAGGAATAATTTCTTAGACACATCCAAGTACTTTCAAGCTCTCAGGACATAGTTAACTTTCTAATTTAGTCACTAGTGGAGAAAATATCTTCTTAAAAATTAAAATGTATGAACTCCTAATGCCTAAGAGATGTAACACAAGTCTAGAAACTATTTTTATAGAAAAGGAGGTATTGGAGAAAGCAAGCATGCAATCTGCTATAGTTATTTAATTTCTATGAGAGCAAGAAGTATATTTTGAAAGAAATTTTTTATATCCCATAGGCTACTTTGCAAAGTTTGATTAAGAATTCAAAACATCTATTATCAATTTGCACAATTCACAAAGAATGGCTTATGTTTGCAATAGTTTTTACTGTTGAGGAAGATGCACTTTATAATTTGTACAGAAGTACCTAAAGGGCAGTGGCAGCCCTGGAGGTAGCCTGAGCACCCAGCAGCGGCCCTGAGAGGATGAACAGCCAGCACTTTGGCTGGAGTTCAGTATCTGACTCCACACCTCCCAGCTGAACGATCTTAGGCCAGTGCCCTCCCTTGTAGGTCTTGGTTTCCTCATCTGCAACATGGGACTAATACAGTTTAAGTTATTATTACATATAAATTACTAGTGCCCCCTCACACACACATAGCAACTACTCATATATTAGCTATTGCTAGTGTCATTATCTTTAGTGTAATTTAGTGTATATCATAGTTCTTTAACTGTAATAAGCATGCAACATACGCTATATGTTACTATTATTGGCATTATCTCGTTCCAGGAAACTGAAGGGAAATGAGAAGGGGAAACAAACTTCTCATTGAATCTTTGATGTAAATGCGGACTGTCACTGGCCCCAGTTTTGAAAGAATTGTTTTGTTTTGTTTTCATTTGTCTGAGTTAGAGATATACTAGTATTATGAATACAGTAAATTTCCTTAATGCCCATCTTGCCCGTGTTTTTAGAAAAATTTAGTTAAGTCATAATTATTCCATTTATTAAAATACTAAATGACTAAGATACATTGGTGAATAATACATGATTCCTAATCCAAAGGCTCTCCCAATAACGGAAGTAGTTATTAGTGTGGATAATAGCACAGCAGCTAAATCATCAGTAGCTTTTCCTAACCAGCACTGTAAGCTTTAAATTCCAGAAACAGAGTGCTCAAGTAGAAAAGACCAGCTCCACAAAGTAGCTCAGGAGTGAGACCCTGGCCTGGCCAGCATGGCTCAGTGGTTGAGCATTGACCTATAAACCAGGAGGTCACAGTTAGATTCCGGGTCAAAGCACATGCCTCAGTTGTGGGCTTGGTCCCCAGGGTGTGGTATGCAGGAGGCAGCCAACCAATGGTTCTCTAGCATCATTGATGTTTCTATCTCTCTCTCTCTCTCTGCCTCTTCCTTTATCTCTGAAATCAATAAAAATACATATTTTAAAAAATGAGTGGGACTTGTTAACTTAATTTTTTGATCCTTCTCCCATATTGGCTTTCTTTGTGCTACGACTTGAACAAATAATATTTAGGGGGAAGAAAAGTCAAATTGTTATTGACAGACTGCATCTGAAATGGTGTTCTTACTTCCTCTGAGGTCTAGAGGGACTGTTAGGACTGACAGATACTTGCAGAGGTTTTATACAGTGGACACATTATACTGATTATACTATGACAGGAAAGCAACGTGTTCTAGTTACCCACTGACTGAGGCTGCACTTCCCTGCAGCCACACTCTCGTTTCTCAATGTCCAGGTCATCACTGCGGAGACAGGGTAAAACTCCTAGCTAATCTGAGCTGTGTCCACATCCCGAAGGAGAGACATGGCTGGAGGGGTTTAACAAGTTTCTCCGCCTTCGTTTTCCTGTGCTGAGTCATTTAAACAAAAGAGCTACTGGGGTGCCCTGGCTACTGTAACTAGTGAAGAACCACACAGACACATGGGCTTGGGATCTTTCAGAGGCAGATAGGTCCTAGCCTGCAGATCCACACATCTCTGACACATTCCAGAGAAATCCCTGCAGGTATCCAGGCCCATCCATCCTGGGGTTTGGTGTTTATCTCGGTGTCATCAGCCAGGCTGCTCCAGAAGCCCCATGGCCACCATCTCAACACCACTTCAGAGCACTGGTTATCATTCTCTGTCTGACTGAGCTTCATATGCTTTTG
>PVJC01052592.1:0-10000 GCA_004026665.1 Murina feae
TACTATTTTATATTCCTTGACCTCCTGGTTCATAGGTCAACACTCAACCACTGAGCCATACCAGCAGGGCCTCATTGTATTTTTTTAAACTACCTCAAAGTTGCTCCTGGGTCAGCAATAATTTAATATTCAGAGAGTGATTGGTCAAAAGTTGTGCTTATACCTCTTGAGTCAGTAAGGCTTCAGAACTTGATCACGAATCTCTGTGCACCTTAGAAAATGCTTTTAAGTCAGCTCCATGTTCAAGCAGTGATTAGTAGCTCTCAAGTGCCTACTCAGGTTGCTTTTGAGTAAGTGCAATGTAGCATACGTGCACAGCCTTCCTGACCCTCAGGGATAAGTGTGTTCTTAACAGGGCCCCTATTAGCTGTCTCTCTTTCTCATTCTGGTGCTATTACATTTCTAGCTGGCCTGCCATTCCATGTGTTGCTCCCAGTTTAATGGAACTACTAGACTTTTACTAGTTGCTCAATATACACCTTCAGGGATGAGTTCTCCCATGCTCTGTTACAAATAAAGTCAGCCCCCTCCACAGAGCTACTGGGCTGTTGATCCTCCAGTCTTACTTAACCCATTGAGCAGAATGTCTGTACTACTTTATGTGAGTAAGGGTGCCGTGGTGGTCAGATTCTCCCTGAGTGATACTTCTACCCTACAAGCAGGAGCTGGTTCGTGGGGATGGTAGCCCCCACCTTCTTGGTATGATGCTCATGGCTGTTTGCAGGAACCTCAACCCTACAAGCAGAACCTGGGGCAAACTGTTAGCATGTGGTCTTCTAAGCTTGCCTCTCCTAGCATTGAACCTCTGCTGTACACATGGAAACTGGGGTGGGGAGTGGTCTTCGTATTCATGCCAGCCCCAAATAGGGCTTCCACAACATGAAGCTGAGAGTGTGGAAACAGAAATGCTGTCAGCCTTTCCTCTCCTCCCCCCACCCCAGAGTGAAACCACAGCCCTACAACTGGGGACTGATGGTAAGGGAGCCCCATGTTCTGGGCTATACCTGCCCAGAGTAAAGCATCTATAGCATGGAGCTGAATGGTGGCAAGGTCACATCTAGGCTTCCATTTTTCTTACTGGACTTGGTAGATTTCCTTTAAAATATTTCTCAATATATCAAATCTCCTAGGTGAATTTCCAGACACTTTAAATGTGTGTGTGTGTAGGGTTTTGTTTTTTTTTATAATCTTCACCAGTTAAGTTGTCGTTTCCCTGGGAAGAGAGTTAGTTGAGCTCTTCACACATTCTTTCTGGAAGTCCTGCTCCCAAACCACTAGGTTTTAAGCTCCTGATTAATCTTTTCTTGACCTCTGGAAAATAATTCATTTTCAAATTTGCAGATGGCTTGGGCTCAGTTACCAATGGTTTAAGTTCCACACTATAGTCTTCATGCCCACAAAAAAGCAAACACTTCACACATTTATTAAGTGTATGTTCATGTGAGCAGTCTCATTTAAGTTAATTTTCTGTCTAATACATACTGGCCTCTCATTTTTCCAGCAAAAGGTAGGTACTAGCTGTTTTTCCATAACCAAATCTTTACATCTGAACTTTATCCTTCAAGCATCAGATACTTCATTTTAGCTATTTAGATGTACTCATTCTAAAATGTCTCCTACATAACTCTGGCGAAAAGCAGATGATCCTAACTACTTGAAACAGAGAATAAAGGATTGCTTTTAAAAGAACCATCTGCAATAAATGAAACATATCACAAACTACAGAGAGGTATCAGACATATTAATAGATACGGTAAAGGGTATACTTCATACTGCCAAAGAGCCCAAATATCAAAATGGTACCCACATTTACCCCACTCACATTTCAGAGAACAGTCCAGTAAACAGAGAACAGTCCAGAAAACAGATAGCTTTCCAAAGGAAATGGACTGGCCTAGAAATCCACTTTGAATGTAGCACTGTCATACCCCTAAACCTTCTCCATGCCAAAACAATGGAAGAATCAATGCTTCCTCTTGACATGTAAGGTCCACCTTAAAAGTGGCCCCAACCTAACATTCCAATCTCAGTCTCTACTGTTCCCCAAATTGTAACTTTCTCCAACCACATCTGTTTCCCTTTCTACTATCCCCTGGTGTGTTTCCTTTATCAGAACCCAGTCTTGCTAGTCTGAGAGCTCCCTGAATTCAGGGATTATGTCTTGTTCATCTCTATCCCTCACATCCAGCACATGGCCTAGCAAAACAGATATTCAATACATGTCTTTTGAATGAATAAAATCCTGTCATCTGAGCCCTTCTTAAATGTCACCTCTGCCTTGAGGCCTTACCTTGCCTCAGGTAGAATCTCTCACTTCTTTAAATTCCTTCACTTTCTTGCTTTTCACTTCTTTAATGATTCCTTATGTTTTGTTATAATTTTTTAGTAAGTATCTACCTTATTACTGCCATTGCCACCCTTCCCCTTTTCAGAGAAAGAGGGAGAGGGAAAGACAGACATAGACACAGGATCATACACTTGGAGAGCACAGACTGCCTCATTTAAAAAAAAAACTCTCTTGTGGTACTTAGCACAATGTTTAGCACATAGGAGGGGTTCAAGAGGTATTTGCCAAAATGAATTGCTAAAACATTTGGCTATCAGTATGGAGATTTTACTTTAGATCCATACCTCATACCATACACTTCAATAAATTCCAGATGGGTCCAAGAATTAAACACAAAAAAGAAAAAACACCCTGGGGGAGTGGGGAGGACAGAATCACATATTTGTCCCAGCTGTGGAGGAGTGGTACATTTCTGAATATTGAAAAATGAAAGAACTATCAGAGACAGGATGGATGGATTTGAATATATAAATGTGAAAAAGAACACTTTTGCATAGTGAAATATAATAAAGCACACACAAAAACGAAAGCAACAAAATTGGAAAAATATGTGACAAACATAAATGATAAAGTTATACTATCCAAAATACAAAGAATAGATAAAAATATAGAAGGTCGGTCAATTTTTCTTGGTAAGTGCTCAAAGAAAATGAATAAGAAAACAGATGGCAAACTATGACATTAAGAAATGCAAAGACTCATTAAATAAATAAAAAAGTTAAAAATGGATAGTATACTTACATGCCTATTACACTAGCAAAAATATTTAAAATGATAACATTCAGTGTTGCAGGGCTGTGAGAAAATGGGCATGCTCGCACAATTTAATCTTTTAGGAGTACAATCTGGCAACATCTAGCAACAGCAATAAAACAGCTCATACCTTTTGACCTGGCTATTATACTTTTGGTAAGATACCAGGAAGCAATAACTCTAAACAGAAGAAATGTAAGTTGTACAGAAACCATTCACTTTCTATAAGAGTGAAAAATGTAAAAGAACTTAAATTCTCAATAATAGAATGGCTAAGCAAAATCTAGCATATCAGTACTACAGAATACCACAATCTTATGTTTTTGCGTGGAAGGCTATGTACCTGTTCCACATCATCAGGTCTTTCATTTGTGGTCTCTCCATCTCAGTTGTCTAGCAAGCAACTGTCATTGTAAACTACCTCCTGAAGCCCATGCGACCTGCTACCCCCAACTGTAGTTTACTGCTTGTATTCTGCTATAACTGAGGGAATAATAGGCTCCCATTAAATTAAGACTCAGTGGGTCTCTCTGAAGTCAAGGCATGAGGGCCTCTTACCCTGGACCACAGGCTTTGTGGCAACTGTTTCAAAGCCTTTAAAAAAATGTATTACTGGGGTCCAGGCTATGTTCTGAGTCTCAGGATAAGTGAGACATTAGTGAAAATGGTTTAACCTTAATTATAGGCCCTTAGTAAAACTGTTTGCATTTCATGAACACTAATGTTTTTCAATAAAACTCTTCTGGTTCATACTAGAAATATTTTCATATGGAAATACCTCTGAATACCTCCGATCAGGAAAAATAGCCTATAAATTATAAGTCTTGAGCATACATGTGGTCATGTGATGATTAAAGGGAAAGTTAGGGACAAGTAATAGCAAATTTATTTGAGTCATGCTCACATGCCTATTATCAACTAAAGTACATTTCTGTAAACGTAGGTTTCTTTGGTTTATTACAGATCACTACTGCTTTGAAATAATAGATAATGTGTTGAATTTCACAAATATGTTAAAATTATAGCCTTACATTTCTCATAAAATAACCAACCTTGAACATTTCTTATCAAGGATCCATTCTCAAACTTATTTTAAAAAAAAAAAAAATGTCAGTTCTCTGTAAGTTATAGGTTTTACTGAAGGCCATACATGATTAGCCTTCAAATCTGAAATCTATGTAGGACCAAAATACAGACACTAATATAAACGTACTGGAGCCTTCTTTTGTGCAAGACCCGGACACCAGCCCTACCAAGAAGCCAGTAGACACATTAAAGCCAATTCAAAATAAATAGAAATAAGAACATTTTGGGTGGGAAAAGTGATGACAATGTTAAAAGAGAATGATATCTCATTTTGAATAGCATAACCAACAAAACAAAACACTCTGATGAAATTTAAGCTGAGAAAACTTGTCTGTGATGACAAGATTTTTAAAAAAAAGTGAAGAATTTCCCACCTTGGTTCTGTATAATCCTACTAGTTCTGAAAGGAATCCCTGAATGGCAGCCATTGTTTGATTTTGGTCATTCTGCAAATCCCTTTATTTCTTATAAGTAGAAACAGTATTAGTGAATCTGTAAATCTTTTTCTTTACCTATAAACATGAGCTGCTTAGTGCTTTGGTCAGCAGCAAATACTGTGTACACTCTTAATTAAACGTTCATGGGTCCAAAGATTCCCATATGTTGAGCATCTGAACTAAAAATGCAATGCAGGTTGATGGACAGGAAAGGAAAGAAGAGCTCATGGAACCTCAGAATCAAAAGGTACTTTCAGAATCCAAATCTGCTGATGCTTGTTACCAACACTCTGGCACACATTTATATGAATTAGGCTGGCAGGTTGATAGATTTCTCATTACCAAAGTTGGGTTTCTTGAACTTTTAGGGCACTGGAAGAGAGTATTTGGACAACGATCATACCAGCAGAAGGCCAGGAGAGTGAGACCTGCAGGAAATATTGGCTGAGCCATTTCCTGAGCATATCAGAAGGGAATGATTTCAATTATTGTCACATAATGGGCCAAATGCTCTATCTTTCTCTAGCCTCACTATGTTTCTCCTTCCAAAACAAAGAGGAGGAAAGAGAGAAGAAAGGGAGGGAAAGTGGAGGAAGAAGGGAAGAACATTATGATTAAGTCAAAGAAAGGATTAACAACTGTAAGAAATAAAGGTTACTTTTGCATAAAATAAAAATATAAAAGGTCAGTGTTCAGGAAATGTTAACACACTAGCTCAGTTTCTCTCAGTTCATAGGCCTGAGTCATTAGGCTTAGCAGGCCCAGGGAATAGTGCCATAGCTTTGTCGCTTGCGTTTTTATGAGGCATATCTGTGCTGGTGGCAGCTAGCAGACTGGCAGGGCTACAAACTGGCATGCCCTCAGGTCATAAACTAATTATGGCACAATCATTCACTTGTTCTAACCATTCTGCCAATTACTTCATGAGTGGGGAGGGCGGGACCCTTGTCTAAGGCTGGCTCTGGAAACAAGACCTCCCGGGCTTAAGCCTTCCTTCCTGAGGAGTTATGTGGGACTCTATAGGGCCATCAACAGTCTCAGTAAGCCTAGCAGTCTATCCCTTTGCCTTAATAATCCATTCACTATTTATTAAGTGTCTGTGTTGTACAAGACTCAGAGAGGAAATGCAAAAATAAGGGAAAATGGCCCAGCCAGCATAGCTCAGTGGTTGAGCATCAACCTATGAACCAGGAGATTAGGGTTTGATTCCCGGTCAGGTCACATGGCCAGCTTGCTTAATCCCCAGTGTGGAGCTTGCAGGAGGCAGCCAATCAATGAGTCGCTCTCATCATTGATGTTTCTATCTCTCTCTCTTCCCCTTCCTCTCTGAAATCAATAAAAATATTTTTTTTAAAAATAAGGAAAAATGTACCTTCAAAAGGCTTAAAGTCTAGAGAGGGTGGGAAATATAAAAATGATTCAAACATTCACATCTTAGGCCCACCTGTACATCTCAAACCCCACATCTTCCTAAATAGAAGAGGCCTTCTGAATCTAGACCCTGTATTAGTCCTCTGAGTCCATGCCACATGTTCTAGAAAAAAGAAATGAAGACATTTTCTTCCAGAGTCAGTGTAATCTCCCATTTTTTCCCCAACAAGAAGAGAAAAGCTTCCCAGTTCTCTAGACTCATAATTCAATTAAGGCCTCACCATAGCCTGCTTGTCCAAGAGAAGGGCCAGTCACTCCCTTTCAGCACAATGCCTCCTGCCTGCAGGCCTGTCTCCACAACACCACCCACCATCAAGGTTTCTGATGAGGTACACACAGATGTGATATATTCCTTTATACAAAAGAAGGCTTACCCACACACACAGACTTACAAATAGCTTTGAGGGCCCAAGCATGCATACCCCCAAATGCATGTGAACACATGAAAATGTATGTGCACAGTTTTGCTTACAGAGTCAGAAGAGAAAGCACACAGATTTGGGAGGGATGATAAAAGTTCACAGCTCAATAAGGCCTGGGTAGAAAGGAGGACAAATGAGTCCAAAATACCCATAGGGTGCTGCTTTTTGAGACATCAGCACACACATAGCCAGTGGTGACAAGGATTTGCTGGGATTGGAGAGAATGGATTTGTAGAGAGAACTCAGGAAACAGTTTGAGGATCAATAGGCTCCATCAGTATGCCAGTGATTTTACAGTAACATAGTCAAGATCCCAGAATAAATCATTTCCATGCTCATTACTGCTTATGGCAAACATCACCCAATTCAGACTTAAAGGTTCAAAGAGCCCAAACTCTCTGACAGGCATCATTGAAAACATTCCTACAAGGAGCACCCTTTATAAGGTGGAGCCTGGCCAAGCACACAGGCATCTGCTCCCCTCCATGGTCACATACTCCTCTGCTGCCTTCCACCCTCATAGAGGCCCTCACAGTCTGTTTGCATTCCCACACCTGGCCCCACCTTCTAGCAGGGGCCAAGAGCATCATTCCTGGATGAGTGCCCAGCCTTTGAAGTCAGAGAGAATTCAGGCTGTTAGATGAGGAGATCCAGATTCAAGACTTCTCAATACACACTTCCCCCTACTCAACATTGCTTACAATAAAGTTGCACTCAAGAGGCACTCTGGCTGCTAGAAAAAGAGGAAGCCAGAGGAGTGGGTGGGTAAGTTGGTCTCTTTAGGCTGGCCTGAGCTCTGTGGAATGTCAGGCTCACTAGAAAGTTGAGTCCCTCCACTAAAGGTGTGACCAAGGCTGGTGTGACCAACCAGCCTTGCCTTAAAAACCTATTTCTCCCCAACACTTTCCCCCACCTCCCCACCCACCCAAATAGAGTAGCCAGGACCCCAGGCTTGGTTCTAAAGAGTGTAGTGGAATGACACAGGACAGAGCAGCTTTGGAGACTTTGTACTTCTCTACGCAAGTGATTTCCTAGAATTTGAGGTTGGCAAAGAATAGGTCTGAACATTTGTCTGGAAGCAGCCATATTTGAAAGCAATTGTTTCACTTCAAGGCTACAAGAGTCGTTCTTCATCATCAAGAGGGAGAATAAATAGTAAGGATCCACTTATACATACATGTTCATAAAGGTAATCCTAGTTTTTGTGGAAATCAGGGAGAAATAAAGCCTTCTCCTCTCTCCTAGTCCTTAAGGCAGGGGTGAGGAATGTCTGGCTTGAGGATTGTACAAGGCCCACAAAATCATTTGGTCTGATCCTGACCAAATATAGCGGCTAATTTTTAAGTTGATAATTTCATATGGTTCATGAATGATGTTATAAATATTCAAATGGCCCTTGGCAAAAAAAAAAAAAAAAAAAAAAAAAGGTTCCCCACCCCTGCCTTAAAGTCATCAGTCAGCCACACCTCTAGCAATAACAACTGAAATGCAATAATACATACAGCTCTTGACAGTTTACAAAGTTATTTTCCATTCATTATCTCATTTAATAAAGATTAATCCAGTATGTGCTTTTAAGGAAGGGGATGATTTTTAAAGTGTATTCCCTTTGACCTAGTAAATTTGCTTCTTTTATGAATGTCTCTTAAAATAATTAGACAAGTGTGTGAAGATTTATGTACATAAATGTCCACTGTAGCACTGTTTATATTAGCAGAACATTAGAAGCAAGTTAAATTACTATGGTACTGGTTACAATATTTATAGCATTCGTATAGTCATAAAGTGTGATACTATGAAGCCATCAAAATGCTTATCTTGATCTGAAAAGATTTCTACAACATATTGTCAGGTATAAAATGTGGGCTATAAAATAATACATATCATATGACCTCATTTTTAATATGTGTGTATATATAAACATAGAAAAAGTGTGACATATATACACCTAATTATCAGTGCTGGTTATCTCTAGGTAGTAGGAATGTATGGTTATTTTAATTTTCTTCTCTAAGCTTTTATTTATTTTCTAAGTTAATATTAAAACAACCAACAGTATTGTTTTTGATGGCAATAAAGCTATATTCATTTGAAAACAATAAAGCTATATTCATTTTGAAAAGAAGAAGAGATATGGTATGCAACAACAATAGTAGCTAACATTTATTGAGCAATTATTATGTACCATAGCTTTAAGCACACATTATATTTTAACCCTCATAACAACACCAAAAGGTTTGTAATATTGTGTAATATTTTTCCCCATCTTACAGATGAGGACAGGAGATCAAGGCTCACAGAGTTTACGAGACTTCCCAAGGACACATAGAAGTGACAAAATTAGGATTTGAGCTAAGGTTTCTCTTGACTCTAAGTCTCATACTCTTATTTGCTACTCTATCACCTTCCTTCTCAAGGGCCATTTCTTCCTTGAAGTGCTCAGTGTACCAACGCCAGCTTTTATACTTTCAAGTACTTATATCAGAGAGATCCCATTAAGAGTATAACTGTTTCCAACTCAGAGAAAAGTTTCAAAGAATATGCAGAACCATTAAGGCTTGATGCCAAAAGCCCAAGAAAAGCAACAATATGCCAAATTGAAGCCTCATCCCTAAAAATCTCACAAAGGCAAGGAGAGTCCTTGTTTGATTGAATTCCTTCCTTCTGTTTCTTCACTGAGTACCTACCATGTACCAGGAACTGTGGGGGTACAAAGATGAGTAAGGCAAAACTATGCCTTCAGAATTACTTGAGAACAAACTCAAGTAATTTGAAATGTGACAAATGGCCATGGAACCACAGCAGAAACCTTGGAAAGGTAGGAAGCAGGTGGCCAAATCTTCTTTATTACACTATGAAGGAATATTATGTATATGCATACAATTACCCAAAACAGCAAATATTATTGATCAGTGACTAGGCATGAGGCACCGTGTTAGGTGTTGTCACATATCTTACTAGTGCTATTATTATTACTACTACTGAGAGAAATAGCAGATAACATTTTATTATGTTCTTACTGATAGTGGCAGAAACTGGACTAAGTGCTTTACATACAATGTAAGTTTTCACAACCCAAATTCTGTTAACTTGGATTAAGGTAGAGGTGTGATATAAAAACAAAATGGAACAAATCCAACAAATGAAGCCTCTAGAATTCTCCACAGATCACCTTATTTGATGGTCATACTAGAGGTAGAATAATTTCAATACCCAGACACCTGCATCAATACTTTCCATTTATTCCTTTCTTGTTTTTTTCTTTTGGCTTGACACAGCATAGAGTTATTATTTCTCAGTTTCTGAGGTCATGAGTCCAGACTATAGCTTACCTGGGTTGTTTGCATAGCTGAAATCAAGGTGTTGGTCCGGGGTGGGATCTCATCTAAGGCTCAACTAGGGAAGAATCTGCTTCCAAGCTTACGTGACTGTCGACAGGATTCAGTTCCTTGTGGGCTGTTGCATGCTTGCTGGTTGTCAGCTGGCAGCTACCTTTATGTGCTTGCCACATGGCCTTCTTCATA
>PVJC01052593.1:0-11088 GCA_004026665.1 Murina feae
CCCCCCATATCTCCCCTCCTCCCAGTTCCCACCCCATCCACTGCCCTTATCCCCCCCACCCCCACTGTCCTCATCCATAGGTGTATAATTTTTATCCAGTCTCTTCCCACACCCCCAAGCCCCTATCTCCTTGTGAACTGTTATTCCACTACCTTTCTATGCCCCTGATTCTATCTATTCACCAGTTTATTCTGTTCATCAGACTTTTTTTTTATTCACTTGATTTTTAGGTTCACTTGTTGATAGATATTTGTTGTTCATAATTTTATCTTAACTTTTTCTTCTTCTTCCTCTTCTCAAAGAATACCTTTTCATATAATACTGGTTGGGTGGTGATGAACTCCTTTAGCTTTTTCTTGTCTGTGAAGCTCTTTGTCTGACCTTCAATTCTGAATGGTAGCCTTGCTGGGTAAAGTAATCTTGGTTGTAGGTTCTTGCTATTCATCACTTTGAATATTTCTTGCCACTCCCTTCTGGCCTGCAAAGTTTCTGTTGAGAAATCAGGTGACCGTCGTATGGGTGCCTCCTTGTAGGTAACTGACTGCTTTTGTCTTGCTGCTTTTAAGATTTTCTCCTTGTCTTTTGCCCTTGGCATTTTAATTATGATGTGTCTTGGTGTGATCCTCCTTGGGTTCCTTTTGTTTGGGGTCCTCTGCACTTCCTAGACTTGCAAGTCCATTTCTTTCACCAGGTAGAGGAAGTTTTCTGTCATTATTTCTTCAAATATGTTTTCTATATCTTGCTCTCTCTCTCTTTCTGGCACCCCTATAATTCTGATGTTGGTACGCTTGAAGTTGTCCCAGAGACTTCTTACACTATCTTCATATATTCGGATTCTCTTTTCTTTTGGCTTTTCTGGGTGGGTGGGTTTTGTTTCTTCATATTTCTTGTCTTTGACTTGATTCTTGCGATTCTCTCGTCTGCTGTTGGATCTCTGTATATTCTTCTTTATTTCAGTCAGTGTATGCTTAATTTCTAGCTGGTCCTTTTTCATATGCTTGAGGGTCTCACTAAATTTATCAGCAGACTCTAGAATATTCTTGAAAAGCCTTATAACCGTGGTTTTGAACTCTATATTCAGTCATTTGCTTTCCTCCCTTTCTGTTGTCTGTGGCCTGTTTCTTGGTCTAAGCATTTTGGCTGCTTCCCCCTTCATTGAAAGAGTGACTTTAATCCTCTGTGTCTATGGTGGGAAAACTTCTATGCTGGAGACACCCTTATGGGGCAAGACTTGCTTCAGTGGGGCTTTGGTGCCCACTGAGTCTACCTCCTGAGTGTGTCCCTTGTCCAGGTACGCTGGTTCCTGTATCTCCAGGGAGGTGCTGTCTTAGCTTCTGCCTGGGGTTTCCCAGCTTTTTATATGCAAAAGCCTCTGTGTGCAGCTTGGGTGGGGCGGGGTCTCGGGGAGTCTGCAGGGCGGAGCTACCAGCTATGGCTGCTTCCCAGCCCTGCCCTAAGAAGCACCGGGTCTCAAGCTGCTCTGGAGTTCCTCCCGGCGCTCAGACCATGCTAGACAGTCCAGCTCCCCCCTGTAAGTTTCTGAGTCCCCCAAGACTCGCCTGGAACTGGAGTTCAGAGCCTTTGGGTGCTTGTGTTTCTCTCCTGTACAAAATGCTACCAGTCCTTCTTGTGAGCCCCGTTTCGCTAGCCGCAAACCGCCGTTTCTGAGCACCGTGAGCTGCCGTTTCGTGAGCACCAGCCGCCGTCTCAGTGAACTCTCTGCGAGCCCCTTCTCGCACCTCCGTACCTTTGCACTTTATTTCCGCACCTTCTCTGAGTCTCAATCTCCTTCTAGTTGTAGAATTTCCACTTAGCCAGCCTTCCTGTGGGTCTGGGTGTTGTTTGTTTTTTCTTTTCGTTGTTTTATAATTGTTGTGGCTAGCAGCAATTCCGGTGTTCACCTATGCCGCCATCTTGGTTTCTCTCTGTTGTGCTTTAAATTATGATATGGAAATTATAGTTTTAACTTCCCAAGCGTACCTGAAAAAGGAAATTCTAAGGTCACCAGAAACTTCACTGTTTACTATCTAATAGGTTAGATTTGACACATATAATATGATCTGAAATAATGAGTGTGACTTTTATGATGGTTTTAAATTCTATACTATTGAAGCTAGATGGGTCCTTGAGGGTTTCTGAGAGAGTTCTTGATGGTCAATCAGTTTCTTGTTGACATAACCAGGGACAGAATGTACTGTTTCTTTATTTGTGTTTTATTTTATTGTGAATTTTTGTAAGAGAGATACTTGATATTTGGCATATTTAATTAGTTTTCAAAGGGCATTATGGTGAATTACATACATTTTGAAAATGAATTTATAAGTTCACCTTTGTGCATTTGTTGGTGTTAATAATGTGCCTCATTGTGAGATCCTATGAAAAGCAAGTATATAATTTAAGTTCTTGACAAACATCACTGATAACATATTTCATTGGTTTTCAGGTACTTGAAGAAGCAGAAGCCCAACATTTATATCAGTCCATTTTGCCTGATATGGTGAAAATTGCACTCTGTCTGCCAAATATTTGCACCCAGGTTAGTGGAAATAACATCTTTCCTAGTAGCTTTCTTGTGACTCACAATTAAACTCTAATGGCCAAAGTCAAAGAGGCAGAAGATAAAGATGGGTAATAGTTTTTGCCAAAGAGTATGATGCTTTTGCTAGAAAGGTTAGAGGCTAAGGAGAATGCTGCAAAAGGACATTAAAAATGCAGCATTCAATTTCTGAGCTTCAGTTTACACTGTTGACATTTGCTTACTTATACTTCTATTTATCTTTTTTCTTTAAATTGTCTCTAACTTAAAAAACAACAACCCAGTAGTTATTATTTCAAAACATACTAATGGATTTAGAACATTTTATCTTTCAAATGGCTTACTACTCACTCATTCCTCCCCTACCCCAAAGTGGTATGTTGCATAATGAGCCATGGTATTTTCTTAACTTTTAAAAATAAAGAAATAATCTGGTAATATTCTATTTGGTCTGGAGTTTTTTTTTACTCGTAATTGTTCATTGCTATGTAACAAATTGCTTTAAAATTTAGTGCCTTATGTGGCTTACTCTCCATAAGCTGATTGAGTGTCCTCATCACATGGTTGCTAACTTCCCCAGAGCAAGTTACTCAAGGGAGTGCAAGGAAGTGTCAGTGTCTTTTATGACTTAGCTTTTTAAAGGCACCTAATACCACTTCTACTACTTTTCTATTCAGTAGAAATTAGTTGTTAATCCAGCCCACCCTCAAGGAGATGGTAAACTCTACTTTTTTTAAAAAAGGATTTGTCAAAGAATTTGCAAACATATTTTCAAACCTTCACAAGAGGTTGTTGGTTAGTCTTCATGATTTTCTTCCCATATTTCTCACAACAGTGGTTTGCATTTGCCTTTGTCTTTTACTCCTAGGGCCAGCTCCCTTTCTTCCTGGATGCTAGCCAGGGGTTCTGCTTAACACTGTTTCTCCACAGAGGCTCTGAGGACATTTTGGGTGGAACAGTTTCTAAATGTATAGAATTGTCTCACACATTTCATTCTGTCATTGGGGTACCCCAAAAACTATAACATTTTATCATTGGGGTACCCCCAAAACTATAACATTTTGTCATTGGGACAAAAAAACAACAACAACTCAAAACACAAATATGTCCTGATGTCCACCTTCAGTTGAGATCCATTGAATGTGCTGTATTTGTTAGCATTTCACTGTGATATTTCCAATTTTATGTAACTTTAATTTTACCTCATTACTGCATTGTGTCTGAAATAAGTTTTTCTATTGGGCAGGATAAATATATTGTAAAACTCTTCTGGTTGTTTATATTGGAAGTTTTGGGCATACCTTGGAGATATTATGTTTGGTTACAGACTACTGCAATAAAACAAATCATCATCTAATATAATAAAAGAGAAACATGCAAATTTGACTGTTACCACCAGCCAATCAGAGTGGCTGTATGCAAATTAACCCAGCCACAAACCAAAGGCTTCTGTTGCAACTGCCTGCCTAGGCTGGCTGAGCCTCCGCTCACGGCCACGCCCACCAGCCAATCAGAGCAGCTGTATGCAAATTAACCCAGCCAAGATGGAGGCTGGCAGGGCGGCTCTGCACTGGGAGCCTCTATGGCCCGCCGGCATAGCTGTGCCAGGTGTGTCAGCTCATTGGGGGGGATGGGTCTGGACTGGGGCCTCCTCGGGGCATCCAGGAGCAGCTGTCCTGGGTCTGCTGCCTAGCTCCGTCCCCGGGAGCCTCCGAGGGGTGTCCAGGAACGCCTGTCCTGGGTCTGCTGCCTGGCTCTGCCCCAGGGGCCTCCTCGGGGGCATGCAGGAGCACCCGTCCAGGGTCCGCTACCTTCATCCGCCCCCCAGGGGCCTCCACAGGGCGTGCGGGAGCATCTGCTGCACAGTGCGGAGAATCCGAAGCCAATCCGCTGCCCGGCTCCACCCCAGGTGTGTTTGCTCAGCAGCAGGGCCCCACCCAGGGATCCTGCACCAGCGTCCGCCCCTGGCTTGCCACCCAGCTCTGTGCCAGGTGTGTCCCCTCAGCGGTGTGGGCCCACCAGGTGTGTGCAATTGTGGGCCCTCTGGTGGGAAACGTCCAGGCCTGCACTCACCAGCCCTCCCACCCACCAGGGCATGAACCCTGAAGGGGCTGTGGGCAGCCTGAAAATGGCTCTCAGCCTCTCACCCAGGCTGGCCAGGCATGCCAGCAGATGGACATCCCCCCGAGGTGTCCCAGACTGCAAGAGGGCACAGGCCGAGCTGAGGGACCCCCACCCCCCAAGTGCACAAATTTTTGTGCACCAGGCCCCTAGTATATAATAAAAGGGTAATATGCAAATCAACCTAACGGCAGAGCAACCTGTTGCTATGACATGCACTTACCACCTGGGAGCAGATGTTCAATGCAGGAGCTGCCCCCTGGTGGTCAGTGCGCTCTCACGGGGGGGGGGGGGGGGGGGGGGGGGGGGGGTGGCACTGCTCAGCCACAAGCTGGACTGACGGCTGGCAAGTGCAGCAGCAGGAGCCTCTCCTGCCTCCGAGGCAGCACTAAGGATGTCCGACAGATGGCTCTTGCCCTGCTCTATGGAAAGCGGGGCTAAGTTGTCTTTCGGACATCCCTCGACGGCTCCCAGACTGCTAAAGGGCCTCTAGTATTGCGATAAAGCGAGTATTACAATAAAGTGAGTCACATGAACTTTTTGTATTTCTAGTGCATATAAAAGTTATGTTTACACTATATTGTAGTCTATTAAATGTGCATATCTAAGAAACAGTGTACATATCTTATTTATAAAATACTTTATTGTTAAAAAATGCTAACCATTATGTGAGTCTATTGGAAAAATGGTGCCAATAGACTTGCTGGACACAGGGTTTCCACATACCTTCAATTTATATAAAACAAGGTGTCTGTAAAGTTCAATAAAGCAACACTCAATAAAACAAGATATGCCTATATTTGCTTGCCTATGTTTCATGTTTACTCTTTTTTCTTTCCCTCCTTGCTTTTTTCCTTACCCAATAAATTTCACTACCTCTATGCTCTAATTTTTATTTCCCCTGCAAAACCTTCTCTACCTCTCCCAGCCAAATCTAATCCCTTCTGTAGCACTCAAATCATATTTAGCACATGAGTTTGTAATTTATGCCCTTTGAAAGAGATGTTCTTGCTGTCCCTAAGTTTAACATGGTGCTTAATTAGATGTGGTTTTATTTTATTTATTTTTTATTATTTTAATTTTTAAATTTTATTATTTTTGTTAATTCTCACTCAAGGGCATTTTTTTTCCATTGATTTTTAGAGAGATTGGAAAGGAGGGAGGGAGGACGACAGGGAGGAGATAGAGAGAGTTAGAGAAACATTGATGTGAGAGACACACATTAATTGGTTGCCTCCTGCATATACTCCAACTGGGACGGGGATCAAAGCAGCAATCCAAGTATGTGCCCTTGACCAGGAATCAAACTGAGACCCTTCTGTGTGCTGACCAACACTCTAACCAACTAGTCATACCAGCCAGGACTATTTTTTATTTTTTAATTACAGTTTACATTCAGTATTATTTTATATTAGTTTCTAGTGTACAGCATTGTTGTGAGACAGTCATATACTTTACAAAGTATTGTCCCCTACTCTGATATTTCCAGTACCCATCTGGCCCCATACATAGTTATTACAGTACTAGAGGCCTGCTGCACAAAAATTTGTGCACTCGGGGGGGGGGGTTCCCTCAGCCTGGCCTATGCCCTCTCGAAGTCTGGGACCCCTTGGGGGATGTCCACCTGCTGGCGTGCCTGGCCAGCCTGGGTAAGGGGCTGATGGCTGTTTGCAGACTTGCCAAGCCCCCCAGTGGGGAAGCCTGGGTGAAGGGCTGAAGGCAGTTTTCAGGCTGCCCACAGCCCTTCAAGGTTCAGGTCCCTACTGGGGTGCCTGGGATTTATTTAACTACTATAATTGAAACTTCCTTACCTTGGTCCCCCGCTTGAAGCCTGGGTTGCCCCTGGCAACCCAAGGTCCCAGCCCCAGAGGTATCTGGGGTTTATCTTTTATAATTGAAACTTTGTAGCCTTGAGTAGAGCTCAGGGCCCATAGAGCCCTGGCTTCCTCCATTGCCCAGGGCAACTCCAGCTCCATGGCCACCGTCATCTTAGTTGAGTTAATTTGCACATTTGTTCCTGATTGTCTGGTGGGTGTGGCTTGTGGGTGTAACGGAGTGAGGGTTAATTTGCATATTACTCTTTTATTAGATTAGATTATTGTCTATATTCCCTATGCTGTACTTTACATTATACTGTGACTATTTGTAACTACCAAGTTGTACTTGTTAATCTATTCACCTTTTTCACCCAGTTCCCCAAACCTCCTCCCGATTGGCAACCGTCAGTCTGTGCTCTGTATCTATGAGTCTGTTTTGTTTTGTTTGTTCTTTTATATTGTCCTTTAGATTCCACATAATTAAGTGCTTTTTGAACTCAATGTTTAGTTCATAATTAACAGTATATAGCCTTTAGACATAAATTGCTTAAACTTCTCTTCCTCTCATGCTTCAGGAGAGATTGTTTTCATATTTTTATATGCTTTTGAATATATATGTATTCAAATATATATAAGCTATTACAAATCACTTGGTAGACCAAAATCAGACTTGTGGTTCCCAACTTTTTGTCCTGATTTAAAATAACTGTGTTAATGGGGAGAACACTTTAATTTTGTACTCTGTCTACTGAAAAGTAAATCTCTGCGGTAAACATTAACATGTTATGTTGCATATGTTGTTATTTATTTATATCACATTAACATTCTCTGGACCAAATCAAAATGGTACATTATATTTATAAAAATAAAATTAAAAGAAACAAATTTTAGACATGCACTTTGGAAAAGATCTTTATTTATGTTTATCAGTCTCTTACTTAGCTGAGAGCGTGACAGTAAGATTTATATCCTCTGGTTTTCCCCAAATGAGCTTTCAGGCATTTCTCCTCACCAAGAGAGCAGAAACCATCCATTCTATTTAAAATTATACTCCTTGATTACTAGGAGAACAAGAAATGGTTGTTTTTGTTAAGCCTAAAATATTACCATTAATTTTTAAAATAGTATTTGTGAGTAACTTGTTAAATGGTAGTTAAAATCTCATTTCTTACTAAAAACAAGTACCAGTTTGCTTTAAACCATTGGCACATTGTTACCTTTCTAAACTTATTGCTGGATTGTAAATAAATGTATAGGCTGGGAAATGGAGATCAATATGAGCTACTTCCTCTTCCTTAGATATAGTGGTTTCTAAGGCCTAATAGAGAGAATTTTGGATACTGAAGTGAAAATAAATTCTTTATGTTTCTCTTGCTTGTTTTTTTTTGTGTGTGTGTGTGTGTTTTTTCAAAAGAAATAGTTGAACTACAAGTTTAACCTTTTCTTTTTCTAGCAAACTCATACTAGCAATGATAGGTATTTTCTGTAAAGTTAATTCTTACAGTATTGCAGTTTTGTCTTGCCTTCCTTTCCTCAGTATCATTTCTGATGTTTATTGTGAGACGTGATCAATAGTAGTTCTCTATGCTTACTGATCTGTGGTTATTGCAGGCATCCAGGATTCTTAATTCTGGCTCTGATTGAAAGGAAAAGGAAAAGCATCTTCTGGAATATTTTGAATTGATAAATAAAAGAGATGTTGGCAATTGGTCTTTGGTTTTACCATTATGTCTTTAAGCACAGCGTTTAAATATTTAGAATAGAATAAAGCCTATTGGATACAATAATCAGGTCCCATACATTATACTGGAATTAAAAGGTCAATAAATTTGAGTTTGGTACAACTAGAAGGCATTTCAAACATCAAAATTTTGAAGGTAAAAAGTCCTGTTTCTTCTTTGATTTAGAATAATTAGATAAGAAATGCCTATCTTCTTACAAGTAATATATAAGTTTGTATAAATATTGTCTATTAATTGCTATCATAAAATTAGATTTTAGTCTTATGAATTGTCAGTGTGAAGTGTGATTCAGAATTAGAAGGATTATTTATTTATTGAATTTCCCCCTGATTATTTTATTTTGGACTAAAAGAGAAAAATTGCTTTGTCCATTAATCTTTAATATAAATGAGAACAAAATTTTGCATCTGCATTAATAAAGTCAAAATTGCATTTTTCTGTTTCATCGTTTAAAAAAATTTTTTGTTGTTAATCTTCACCCAAGGATATTCTGCAGTTTTTTTTTATTCACTTATTTTTTAAACATGTTTTTATTGATTTTTAGAGAGAGGAAGGGAGAGGGATAGAGAGATAGAAACATTGATGAGAGAGGAACATCATCAATTGGCTGCCTCCTGCATGCCCACTACTGGGAATCGAACCAGCAACCTGGTTCCTGGGTCAACTGCTGAGCCACACCAGCTGGACCATTAATTTTTAGAGAGTAGAACATGATGTGAGAGTGACACATCAATTCGTTGCTTCCCACATGTTTCCAGACCAGGGCTGGGATCCAGCCTGTCTGTAATTGAAGTATGTGCTCTCGACCATGCCCTTGACCAGAATTGAACCTGGGACCCTTTAGTCCATGGGCTAATGCTCTATCCACTGAGCCAAACGGGTGAGGGCTGTTTTAATTTTTTATTACATGGTAAGTGTGTTTTTATTTCTTGCCAAAGCAATCTTGTTTTTCACTAATAAGTAATGACTTTGGTGTTCTCTTCACTGTCATTATTATTGATTAGAAATCTCCAGTCAAACAAGTATATATTTCTAATAGTATTACTGTTGATTTTAGAATTCAAGAATGGCCTGTAATTTTTCCTACCTTAATTTAGTAAATGTCATTTGGTGCCTGTTTTTGAAATTGCTAAGCTAATTATTGCACTTCTTGTCCATATTTTTTGTTTCCTCAATCAGCCAATACCACTCCTGAAACAGAAGATGAATCATTCCATCACAATGTCGCAGGAACAGATTGCCAGTCTTTTAGCTAATGCGTTCTTCTGCACATTTCCACGTCGAAATGCAAAGATGAAATCGGAGTATTCCAGTTACCCAGACATTAACTTCAATCGGTATGTTTTCAGAGAACATCTCTTTAACAATGAAATAGAGAAGGATAGCCCTAACCAGTTTGGCTCAGTGGATAAAACATCAGCCTGTGGACTCAAGGGTCCCAGGTTCGATTCCAGTCAAGGGCATGTACCTTGGTTTTGGGTACATCCCCAGTGGAGAGTGTGCAGGAGGCAGCTGATCGATGTTTCTCTCTCATCGATGTTTCTAACTCTCTATCCCTCTCTCTTCCTCTCTGTGAAAAATCAATAAAATATATTAACAACAACAACAAAAAGAAATAGAGAACGATGGAGAGAACCAATAGTGTTTATGGAGCAATTTGCCTCAGGCCAAACATTTTCTGTATACTTACTTAACTTGTTGCTTACAATAAAGTGAGTTTAGTGATATTTTTGCCATTTTGCAGACAATGTAAGTAAAGTTTCTAGAACTTGATTAGAGTCCAGGAGCCAAGAAGTCACAGAGCTGAGGCTTGATCTCAGTCAGATCTGTCTTACTCCAGGGTACATGTTGTTTACACTTCGTCAGATTGTCCTCCTCCTCTTTGAGTGCCTGAACTCTTCATGTCTCTTCATAGTGATAGTCACAGGGACTTTACTTGTACATTGTATCCTTTGTGTGCTAAACAGTGTTAGAGCTAGAGTGCAAAGTCCTGCTTTTTGTGAAGTCTGAGTTTAAAGACATGATGCTGATTATCTTATAAAACTTAAAAAACGTGCTTGTTCAGATGAAAAACAAAAGTGAAAATTGACTTTGACTTTGTATAGACATGACTATTTTATCAATGGAATTGTTTTAAAAAGGAAGACAAAAGAATCTAAACTAATAAAAGCGAAATATTAAAATTAACCGTTTCTCTGAGACAGGGTAAGCCACGCCCACCAGCCAATCAGAGCGGCTGTATGCAAATTAGCCCAGCCAACATGGCGGCCGCCACTCACGAACCTGAGTAAACAGCCTTTTCCATTGCGGCAGGAGCGAAAGTGAAGCTGCGCCCTTCAGCTCAGCTCCGATTAAACTGCCTCTAGCGAAACACAGCTTTTTGAAACATTGTAACAATCATAGAATCCTCCGGAGCTGAAGGAAAGAGCAGCTCCGGCCTAACCAGTAAAAGTAACAATTGTTTCATTATACACGCTGCGAGGTGAAGCAGAGGAGGCTTCGTTAGTAGTTGGAAGGCCGCCTTAAAGGAACAGTGTATCAATTATAGAAGATGACCCCAGGCCTTAAAGGAACAGTATCAATTATAGGCGATAAATCACAAAAACCTGCGTCCAGCCAGCCTTGCTGGGACGTTGGGTCAATGGGAGCTGTGGGCAGCCTTAAAGCCCCTCACCCAGCCTGGTCAGGCACGCCAGCAGGTGGGCATAGCCCGAGGGGTCGCAGACTGCGAGAGGGCACAGGCCGGGCTGAGGGACCTCCCGAGTGCACAGAGCGGCTGCAGGGCGGGACAGCGCAGGACCCAGGAGCCGTGAGAGGGAAAGAGGCGGCAGGGTTGGAGGGCACCGCGAAGCGGGTAAGAGGCGGCAGGGTT
>PVJC01052594.1:0-11095 GCA_004026665.1 Murina feae
TGCAAACAGACATTGGCCCCTCACCCAGGCTGGCCAGGCACACCAGCAGGTGGACAGCCCCAGAAGGATCCCAGACCGGGAGAGGGCACAGGCCGGGCTAAGGGACAACCCCCCCATCTCCCAGTGCACAAATTTTTGTGCACCGGGCCCCTAGTAAATAAATAAAACAAAATGCACCTTCCAAAAAAGGAAAGAAAAAAGCTGAAAGGAACTGCCGGAGATAAGAAAATCAAGAAAATGTAATGTCACAGAAGCTGTGAACGGTCAGGAGTATTGAGTTAGGGACTGAAACTTTTTCTTCATAAGCCTCTGTTACATATGTTTTAATAGGCACTTTATTTAATGCAATTCTGAATTAAGGTAGTTCTTGCAAGTAGCTTAATCACTCTTTGGAGTAATAGTTTCTAAATTTATAGATTTGAGACTAATGAAATTATTTGTTTTAATAGCAGGAATTCCAACTTTTCTTACCATAGTATTTGTGCCAAGTAAGAAGATTCTGAAGGGGATTCTTGTTCCATAATGCCTCGCATTGGAAGGTTTTGTACTGCTGGTGCAGTACAAACTTCAGTAAACTTTGAAGTTGATGAGGTTTCTTTTCAAGAGCATTGTGCTGTAAGGTCGCTTTTTATGGAAGAACTGCACTGTTCCTTGTAGACACTGTGAGAGTAGTAACAGCCAAGGGCAAAGAAAACAAAAACGGGGGTGCAGGAGCAATGGGAGATAAAGACAGATATGTAGTATCTTAATAAAGAAAAAACAACAAAAAAGAAAACAAAAACAAAATGAAAAAAAACCTTGTTATTTAACCATATTGCAGGATATAAGGCAATAGAAATATGTACTTACAAAAGGGAAAACGACGTGGTTTTAGAGATACAAATTATAAAACAAAAAAAGTCTGCTGAGCAAAGGTGGGCACTTGGCTGAGAACCTAACATAGTGCTGGAATCAGTAGCTACTTAAAGGTATACCAACAGTCAGCCTATAGGCTGCCATTGACCCATGCTTGTTTAGTTTAGTTTGCTTCAAAAAGATTATCTGGCCCTGATCTTTGGCTCAGTGAATAGAGCGTCAGCCTGCGGACTCAAGGGTCCTGGGTTCGATTCCGATCAAGGGCATGTACTTTGGTTGCGAGCACATCCCCAGTGGGGAGTGTGCAGGAGGCAGCTGATTGATGTTTTTCTCTCATCGATGTTTTTAGCTCTCTGTCCCTCTCTCTTCCTCTCTGTGAAAAATCAATAAAATGTATTAAAAAAAAGATCTGTGCAAATTCAATTCATTCTCTCAGAAAAAAATTAAAAAAAAAAATTTCAATTGTGAGCCTGGCTGGTGTGGCTTAGTGGTTGAGTATCAACCTAGGAACAAAGAGATCACAGTTCGATTCCCTGTCAAGACACATGCCTGGGTTGCAACCTTGATCCCTGGTAATGGGTATACAGAAGGTAGCTGATCAGTGATGTTTCTCCCTATCCCTCTCCTCTATCTCTCTGAAATAAATAAAAACAATAAT
Source organism: Murina feae (assembly GCA_004026665.1). NCBI lineage: Eukaryota > Metazoa > Chordata > Mammalia > Chiroptera > Vespertilionidae > Murina > Murina feae. The sequence goes on from PVJC01052594.1 coordinate 1,514, forward strand.
TGAGATGATTACTGTGTGTAAACTTTGGGAATAATTTTTAAAAATTTTTAATTGTGATAAAAATCTTATAACATTTACCATCTCAACATTTTTTAAAAAATGTATTTTATTGATTTTTTTTTTTTTTTTTTTATAGAGAGGAAGGGAGAGGAACAGAGAGATAGAAACATCAATGTGAGAAACATCGGTCAGCTGCCTCCTGCGCACCCCCTACTGGGGATGTGCCCGCAACCAAGGTACATGCCCTTGACCAGAATCGAACCTGGGACCCTTGAGTCCGCAGGCCGACGTTCTAACAAACCGGGTAGAGCCCATCTCAACATTTTTAAGTTCAGTATTATTAAGGATATTCACATTGTTTTGTAACAGAGCTCCAGAACTTTTCATCTTGCAAAACTAAAAATCTGTATCCACAGAACAACTCTTCATTTTCCCTTCTTTTCTGTCCCTGACAACCACTCACTATTCTACTTTCTGTTTCTATGAATGTATGTAATACCCTTGGCATTTGACTACTTTAGATATCTCATACAAATGGACTCATATGGTAGTTGTCTTTTTTTTATTGTTAATAAATCTTTATTGTTCAGATTATTACAGTTATTCCTCTTTTTTCCCCCCATAGCTCCCCTTCACTCAGTTCCCACCCCACCCTGTGCCTTTACCCCCTCCCACTGTCCTCGTACATAGGTTTTTCATCCAGTCTCTTCCCTCACTCCCCACATCCTATCCCCCGCAGAATTGTTAGTCCACTCCCTTTCTATCCCCCTGATTCTATTATATTTACGAATTTATTCTGTTCATCAGATTTTTTATTCACTTGATTTTTAGGTTCACATGTTGATGTGTATTTGTTGTCACTTCATTGTTCATAATTTTTATCTTTACCTTTTCATCTTCTTCCCCTTTTTAAAGAATACCCTTCAGCATTTCATATAATACTGGTTTGGTGGTGATGAACTACTTTAGCTTTTTCTTATCTGTGAAGCTCTTTATCTGATCTTCAATTCTAAATGATAGCTTTGCTGGGTACAGTAATCTTGGTTGTAGGTTCTTGCTGTTTACCACTTTGAATATTTCTTGGCACTCCCTTCTGGCCTGCATAGTTTCTGTTGAGAAATCAGCTCACAGTCTTATGGGTACTCCCTTGTGGGTAACTTACTGTTTTTCTCTTGCTGCTTTTAAGATTCTCTCTTTGTCTTTTGCCCTTGGCATTTTAATTATGATGTGTCTTGGTGTGGTCCTCTTTGGGTTCCTCATGTTTAAGGTTCTCTGTGCTTCCTGGACCTGTAAGTCTATTTCTTTCACCAGGTGGGGGAAGTTTTCTGTCATTATTTCTTTGAATAGGTTTTCAGTATCTTGCTCTCTCTCTTCTTCTGGCACCCCTATAATTCGGATGTTGGTATGCTTGAAGTTGTCCCAGAGACTCCTTACACTATCTTCATATTTTTGGATTCTTTTTTCTTTTTGCTTTTCTGGTTGATGTTTTTTGCTTCTTTGTATTTCAAATCTTTGACTTGATTCTTGGGGTCCTCTAGTCTGCTTTTGGATCTCTGTATATTATTCTTTATTACAGTCAGTGTATGCTTAATTTCTAATTGGTCTTTTTTCATATCCTTGAAGGTCTCACTAAATTTCTCTGAGGTTTCTAAAAGATTCTTGAGTAACCTTATAACTGTGGTTTTGAACTCTATATCCAGTCATTTGCTTTCCTCCATTTCTGTCATTTGTGATCTGTTTCTTTGTCTCCACATTTTGGCTGCTTCCCTGTTTTCATAGAGTGTCTTTGTGTGCTTGGTATCCTATAGGGCCCAGTGGCTCAGCCTCCTTAATTACCTGAGGTGGACACTCTTGGTGCACTTCTTTGTGGGCTGTGAGCACAGTCTTGTTGTAGTTAACCCTTGATTGTTGTTGGTATCACTGGGAGGAATTGGCCACTGGGCCAATTGGCTGTGAGGATCAGCTGTGTCTACAATGGGAGAACTGCTGTGCTGGAGACACTCTTATGGAGCAGGACTTGCTTCAGTGGGGCTTTGTTGCTCACTGAGTCTGCCCTTTGAGTGTGTCGCTTAAGGATATGAAGAGTTGTACTCTGGTATTGTCTCACTCTGACCACTGGGTACACTGGCTCTTGGATCTTCAAGGAGATGCAGAGTCAGCCACTGCCTGAGGCCACACAGCAGGGGCTACAGAGAGATCTTCAGATTCCTCCTCTTTGTTTGGGGTTTGGAAGTGCCCAGATGAGGCCCAGCCATAAAGCAGTGCAGGCTGATGTTGAGCCTTAGGCCTTTTTTTGGAAGCTTTGGCACTCTTTGACCCAGCAGCAGTTTGTTAGGTTTTAGATTGCAAAAGGCCAGGCCATTCATATGCAAAACATCTGCTCACAGCTAGGGTGGGGTTTTAAATTGGGTGGGGCGGGGTCTCGGAATCATCAGGCAGAACAAACCACAACGGCTGCCAGCCTGCTCTGCTTAGTAGAGGTCCCAGGGACTCTGTGTCCTGCAGCCCATGTAGGAACAATGATTGCTGCAGGCACCTCTGGGAGAAAGCCGCCCTCGTGTTCCTGTCCCGATGCCAGACAGTCCAGTTTCTCCCCGTATGAGTCTGGGTCCCCAGAGTCTCACCCGGAACTGGAGTTCAGCCCGTTTCTGCATGTGCCTCCATACCGCCGCACTTCCGCACCTCCCACCAGTTTCAGTGTGTTTTTCTCTTTCCTTCTAGTTGTAGAATTTACACTCAGCCAGCCTTCCCGTGGTTCTGAATGATACCCGTTCTGTCTTTCAGTTGTAGTTTTGATGTGGTTGTGCGGGGCAGCAAGTACAAGTGTGTACCTATGCCACCACCTTGGTTCCTCCACTCGGTATTTGTCCTTTTGTGACTGGCTTATTTCATTTAGCACAATTTCCTCAAGGTTCATTTAGGTTTAAGCATGTGACAGAATTTCTTTCCTTTTTAAGGCTAAATAATATTCCATTGTATGTACCGTATAATACACCACATCATACTTATCCATTCTTATGTTGGTAGACACTTGGGTTCTTTCCATCTCTTGACCACTGTGAATAATGATGCAATGAACACGGGTGTGTGGAATCACTTTGAAACCCTGCTTTCATTTCTTTTGGGAGTGAGATTGCAGGATCATATGGCAGTTCTATTTTTAATACTAGAGGCCCAGTGCACAAAAATTTGTGCACTTGGGGAGGTCCTTAAGCCTGGCCTGTGCCCTCTCACAGTCTGGGACCCCTTGGGGGATGTCCACCTGCTGGCTTACGCCCACTCCCTAGGCAATCGGGCCCAACCTGGCAATCAGACATTCCTCTGGTAGTCCGGGAGCCCTTGGGGGATGTCCACTTGCCAGCGGGGAGCAGGCCTAAGCTGCAGTTGGATATGCTTAGCTCTGCTGAGGAGGCAGGAGAGATTCCCACCACCACCGCTGTGCTGACAGCTGTCAGCACTCCCTGTGGGAGTGCACTGACCACCAGGGGCAGCTCCTGTATTGAGCCTCTGCCCCCTGGTGGTCAGTGTGTGTCATAGTGACCAGTCATTCTCAGTGGTTCTGCTGTTTGGATCAATTTGCATATTATCCTTTTATTATATAGGATTTTGCCTTTCTCAGAAATATGACTCACAGGAAGTAGGCAAGTTAGCAGCAAGACTTGATGCAGATAGTGACATTGAACTGAAGTTTTTTCTTTTTTTTTAAAAAAAAGTTTTATTTAAACATTTAAATAAGTGTGAGGAAAGGATAGGGGGAGAGAGAGAAAAATATCAATGATGAGAGGAAATCATTGATCAGCTGCTTCCTGCATGCCCCCTACTGGGCATGGAGCCCACAACCCCGGCATGGAGCCCACAACCCCGGCATGTGCCCTGACCAGGAATTGAAAATGCAGAGTCCTGGTTCATAGGTCGATGCTCAACCACTAAGCAACACCAGCCGGGCCAAACTGAAGTTTTAAAGTTAGAAAGATATGAAGTACAAGATTTGGGAAGAGGTAGGATGGTATGGAATGAATAGAGGGATGTAAGGACAAAGACACAACCAGAAGAGGGAAAAATAGAGTTGAACAGGTTACCCCCATAGTCTTCATTTACAGATCTCTCTGATAGCCAGTTTTCTTTTTTCCAGGGTTCCTGTGGGTATATAAACTCTTCCTATAGAAACTGTTGAGTGAATCTTTATTCTTGGCAGCTAAAATGGCCCTGATGAGAACAGTAGTGGCAGCAGAAAGAGATGTGGCAAGTCTTGCTGAAAACCACCTGGTGAAAAATTGTGTCATAATTTTATAGTATATCTTATTAGAAGTGAGTCTACTTAGGACCTTCTTTTTTTTTTTTTTCTTAGCCTCTTGTTTTATATGTGGTAAATGAAGAATTAGTCATATCCAAAGATGAGAGGCAAATAGTTGATTTTCTTTTTTTGATGGGATCAAAGTTGTGGAAGAGAAGAATAAGCATGTCAATTTTGATTTATAATCAATGGACCATCATATAATTGTATTTGAGTTATTGTGTTCACCATTACTTGTGTTTGTTATTGCCTCTACTATTTATCAAGCATTTTCTTCATGCATGTCACTGTGCTAAGCAAGCACTACTCACTATTTTATTTTGTCTCTCCAAAGCTGAAGTGGTGGTCAAATGTAATTACTATCCCTTTATTCAAATAAAGCTGATACTTAGGTTAAATGAACTGTTTGCTATATGGCTAACTCAATGTGAGAATGTTAGAGCTGAAAGAAACTTCAGAATTAATGGTGATACCATGAGTTCATGCCTTCTCCAAGGGACAGCTACTATTCATTTTGAGCCTTGGTTGCACATGGGAGAATGTAGTTCCATTGTTGCCAATTATACTTTTTAAAGGGAAATCAGAAATTTAGATTTGAATGTTAAATTGCCCCATTTTTAAAACATACTGGGCCATTATGATGTGTCCACAGGCTAACTTGGCCAAGGGCCACCAGTTAGCAACATTTAATCAAGTACAAGCTGATTATTTTACAAATGAGACAGAGAGGCTAAGTGAGCTGTCCAGTGTCACATAGGAAGTCAGTGGCAATCAACATGTAATTCATATTTCATCATTTTCCCCCTTAAAATCACATTAAATTGCAAGCTACCAAAACATTTCTTCCCATTATTTTTAAAAAAATATATTTTATTGATTTTTTACAGAGAGGAGGGGAGAGGGATAGAGAGTTTAGAAACATCGACGAGAGAGAAACATCAATCAGCTGCCTCCTGCACATCCCCTACTGGGGATGTTCCCGCAACCAAGGTACATGCCCTTGACCGGAATCGAACCTGAGACCCTTGAGTCCGCAGGCCAACGCTCTATCCACTGAGCCAAACCGGTTAGGGCTTCTTCCCATTATTAAGAAAAAATTGAAGTATGTAGCTGGGGAAATAAGCCGGTGAACAACAGGGGATAGAGTGACTATAGATTTTTGAAATCTGTTTAAAAATTGTTTACTTTTTAAATGTATTCTACTGAAAATTGATTGATACTTGTTATGCCAATGCTTTTGCCATAAAAATTTGGTACATCCAGACAATGGTCATTATTCTCTGCTAAAATGATGTGCTGTCAAGCTATGGAAAGAGACAGAAGAACCTTAAATGCATATTACTAAGTGAAAGAAACCAGTGTGTAAAGGCTGTCTACTGTATGATTCCAACTATGTGACATTTTGGAAATGGCAGAACTATGGAGACAGTTTCAATCAGGAGTGGCCAGGGGTTAGAGCTGGTTGGCAGGGATGAATAGGCAGAGCACAGAGGATTTTCAGGCTGTTGGAAATACTCTGTATGATACTGTAATGGTACATGACCTTATATACTTGTCCAAAACCAAAAAATGTACTACACCAAGAGTGAACCCTAATGTAATCCCTGGGCTTTGGGTCATATCATGTAGGTTTATCAGTTGTAACAAATGTACCACCTGGCGGGAGGGATGGGGGAATGTTATCAGTCGGGGAGGCACTGCTTATGTGGGGCAGAAAGCATATGGGAAATCTCTGTACCTTCCTCTTAATTTTGCTGGAAATCTAAAATTGTTAAAATTTAAAATCTTAAAAAAATAAAAAGAAAATATAGGTCTTCCTCACTTTCAAAACTACATGTTATGTCACGTTACTTTCACAAAAGACCTACCTCAATACCTATTTTCACTAACCAAAAAAGGATTTTTACTTTTAGGAAAAAGGGCGAAAAGCAAAAGTAGGGTTCAGGATTTGTTTTGAGAGAACGTTATAAAGAGGCAGCACGTACCCTGGAAACTACAGGCAGCATCTCTGCATCAAGCCCCATGGCTGTGAACTGTGTCTATGAGCATTTGTTCTGTATCTCGATTTATTTTGTGCATCTGTTAGCAAGATGTGTCCTAAGGTATCAGCCTGAAGAAGCTCATAGGGTGTTGTGCTTAGAGAAGGTAATGACCAAAGGGATTATAATTTACTTTGGGAGAATCTAGGAGACTCATAACTTGCCTCTTTTCATGGCCCAAAGGTGATCTATGTTAAGGCACTTTAGGGAATAAGAATAAACTGAGAAATGAAAAGAAATCTCTGCCTGCCTTCACTCTTCTACTTTAGTATATGAGTAGCTACTTCACATTTAAGGTAATAAAAGGATAAAAAGTCAAAATTATCGTCAGCTGGTTTATAAAATCTAGTTGTTAAATGTTAGCTTTATCCATTTTAAAATCTTCTTTCTCTGAGAAAATTAGTGAAAGGCATTGAGAAGTGTTCTGGCTTTAAAACACTTATTTTGTATGAAGAGTTGCTTTCTGTTGAGAGGATTATCTAAGGCAAATATGGAATTCAAATTTGAAAAGTTTCTGTTTACTAAGTTCAGGATTATCAGTGGCATGGAATTATCATGACTCATTGAACTCCATTTAACCTGAAGTTGTAGTCATTTGGAACTTGCTGTTATTCCCCTAGAGTCATATTGTACTCGCCATTGTACGCTGAGTTCTCTAACCTTGGCTTATGGGGCAAAAACCCAGTCTGTTTCATAATCTGCAATCTGAGTTTTAAATATTATATTCAAAGTGGGACAGAAGGATGAGAACTACGCCAGAGGAAGGAACATGTTTCTAGATTATCTTTGCCACATGCTGCTTTAATTGTGGGTTTTGGAGTTTGTCAGATCAGAGTTGGAATCTCGATATTATCAATTCTTTATTTTGCTATACAGGGCACATTTCTCTGTTCTTTCAGAGCCTCTGTTTATTTACTTAAAAAATGAGAATTGCAATATTGGGTGGTTATGAAGATTAAATGAGAAAAGTTATGTAAAAACATCTGTAATATGCCAAATACACAGTAAGTTTTTCAGTCAATGTAAGTTTATGATCTTCCATACTTACTTTTTTCCTTTAGTTCTGTGGCTACTTGCTTTATCCTTACTCATACATGACTGTAAGAAGTCAGACTATGCTATATAAATGTGTCTTATCTTTATTAAGGCATATTATAGTAACAGATAGTAGATGTCTTGAATTCAGTTCCATACTGCTGGATCTAAGAATGAAGTGGTGTTTTTAAAAGTTGGTGTTGATATTTGGCATTTCAATAGCAATTGTCCAAAGTTGGACAGAACATACATCTTATGTGGGTTTTCTAGGTATTCATTTTTTATTTTAATGAAATTTCCATCGGTATTAGATTAAATATATGGATTTAATACTTTGAAACTACAGTATCAGTGGCATTATTATTTTGTGACTTTTGGAAGGGCAATTTTAATCTTTCTGATATGACCCCATTAATAGCATAAAATCTATTGATCATATGTTGACTTACTGTGTCAAAATATTAAATCTCTCTTTATTGGCTACGGTAATAGTTTACTAACTTGGATACTTCTTTGATTTTGAAACTTTTTGTGCTTATGGTGTTTATTTTGATTAGATTTATTTACAATATAAGCAAAGCTGACTTAATATTGATGACTCTGAATTCTACTAAGCCCTACTACTTTCTCTACAGGATATATTCTTTTAAACTAATTCAATATTAATGATAATAACTTCATAGAGTGGAGGGTATAAATGAGCATTTTAAAAAATATGCACATTTTAATTGCCATGACATTTAGCCAAGCAAATATTTTCCAAAAAAGCCCTATCCTAATTACACAAATATTTCTATAAACATTTCCACGAAGCAGTGAATGAAGCCCTGAGAGTCACCCTAGCCAGTCTGAAGGCTCTCGTAGCAGGAAGTTGAGAGTAGCAACTGAGTTTTTGGAAATGCCCTTGTTAATAGGCATTTGCTTTTAGGGCACTTTGGACTAACAATTGAACAAATTGCTTCTGTTTGAAATTTGTAAAGCAAAAACAGAGGTAACCACAATACAATTTTTGCTAGAATATATGTTAAGTTGGTTCACTAGATCAAATAGTTTTAAAATATTACTATATGAAGTTACTCAACTTGTTTTTAAAATCCTTCTTTGTGCCTAGCCAGTGTGGCTCACTGATTGAGCGTTGACCTGTGAATCAGGAGGTCACCATTCGATTCCTGGTCAGGGCACATGCCTGGTAGAGGATCAAGCCTGCAGAGAGCAGCCAATCAATGATTCTCTCTCATCATCATGTCTCCCTCTTTGTCTCTTTGTCTCTCTCTCCCTCCCTCCCTCCCTCCCTCCCTCTCTTTCCCTCTCTGAAATCAATAAAAATAATATATTTTTAAAAAATCCTTCTTTGCAAAAAATTTATGTGCCTTCATAACCTATAGTATTAAGATGTCTTTTCATTTCTTTGTGGCCTGGCATAATAGATAATACTTTTAGCTTAGAAACTGAGAGTACAGTTGGAGAAAGAGAAATATCACATGATCTCACTCATTTGTGGAATATAATGAACAACATAAACTGATGAACAAAAATAGATCCAGAGACAGAGAAACATCAAATAGACCATCAAACCTCAGAGAGAAGACAAGGTAGGATGGGAGGGAGCGGTAAGAGATTAACCAAAGGACTAGTATGCATAACCAACGGACACAGACAGTAGGGGGGGGGGGTGGGAGCAGCTAGAAAGAGGTCAGTGGAGGGAAAAGGAGACATATGTAATATTTTATACAATAAAGAATTTAAATGAAAAAAACAACAACAACCAGGATTGTGTGTGACAGTTTGGATGAGTTTGTGTGTGTGTGTGAACAGGTATCATGGGTAAAGGGTTGGAAGATCATATATGTGAGAGCCCATTTCAGTTAGAATTGATAAGAAAAAAACTGGAGTATTGTCTTACTATTAATAAAACTTCAGTGTTGATACAATTATATGGCTATCAAAACACCCTTATTCATTTATTCATCTCCTCCTAGTTGTTTCTCAGTAAATACAGATAGTCCTCGGGTTACATCGGACTACATCGTTTTGTGGTTACGTCGCTATCTCTTATCTAAACTAATAAAAGGGAAATATTAAAATTAACCATTTCTCCGAGACAGGGTAAGCCACGCCCACCAGCCAATCAGAGCGGCTGTATGCAAATTAGCCCAGCCAACATGGCGGCCGCCACTCACGGACCTGAGTAAACAGCCCTTTCCATTGCGGCAG
>PVJC01052595.1:0-11092 GCA_004026665.1 Murina feae
GTAGTTCACCTTCAGCTCTGTGATGACTTCACCTCTTTATGCTGTGGGATCAATCAGGTACATATCCTAGTTCTCTCTATATAAACACAGCTTTGTCCAAAGAAATGAAAGGCAGCCATGCTTTCCTTACTAGGAGAGTTCACGTGCACCCTGAGGCATGGTGGGGTCACATGCAGGTAGAGGAATGTGCTGATAACCTTGGGTGTACAAGCCTGGCAGACAATGTTTCGCGTGAGCTTTGCTTAGTTATACCGTACAGTCTAGATGTGGGAATATTAGATGAGTTTAAAGATTGTTAATTATTTTAAGTGAGGTTAATATTATAGTAGAGAAACAAAAGGTTATAATTTGTTTGCAACTTAGCAAACTCTCTTTTTTGTAAATGACCTTAAAGAGGAATAAATACTAGTGAACTTCTCATCCCTTTTAGCCTTTCAGTCATTTATGTTACCCGTCCACTCAAATGCATAAACCTATACGGAAATAAGCAGTTTTTTTGATTCATGAGTTTTAGTTTCATAATTTTCCCCTTAATTTTGCATAAAATGTAGCTACTGTCATCAAAATTTGATTGAAAACACACTATCAAAAGTTCCTCAGAGTCAAGGGCAAAAAGATGAACAAATAGAGAACTCGTTTTCCCACTGCCTGTCTGCTTCCTTCAGGAACCTCACTGTCTCTCCACTAGACCTTGAAATAAAATACTTTATTTCAGTTCCCACATTGTAGTAATCATGACAAACTTTTTTTAATCCTCATACATCCCACAAATATTTATTAAGTGCCTGCCCAGTGATAGGCACCGTTTCTTGGCTGGGAATAGAGTGCCCCAATGATGACTTTTCATTAGGCCTTTTTGTAGAGGTGACATTGACATTGAGATCTCAAGTACAATATGTCAGCCCTGGAAAGGACAGCAGAAGCATGAGTTAGGTTAGAAAATGCTTCAGGACATAGTCTGGCGCTAGACTGACTTGATTTAGATTCAAGCTCTGCCACTTTCTTGCTGTGATGCCCTAGGACAGTTCCCTTAACCTTTCTGGGCTTAGTAGTAGTATTTACCCCACAGAGATGGAAGTCTTAGCAAGTGAAGACATGCAAAGCACTTGTACACGGTAAAGCACTCAGTAAGTGTTACTTTTTACTTAATTTTTTTTTCCAGGTAGAGGAAACACCTCCTGCAAAGGCTCAAAGTTGAGGTATGTTCCAGAAACAGGGAACAGGTCTGTGTTTCTGAAAAATGGTAGGAAATGGTGATGTGAAGGGAAGCTGGGCCAGATTGTGTAGAGCTTTGTCAGTGGGAGTGAACAGCTTAGACATAGTTCTCAGCAAAATGGAAAGTAAGCTGGGAGGTTTTAAGCAGGAGAGTGGCATTGTCCAATTCACATTTTTGCCACTTAAGGACTATACCACCTGGATCAGTTTTCTGATCCCCAATTTCCTATGTTTATCATGTAAATTATGAAAATTACCAGAGATTTGTTGTAAAGATAAAGATCTAATGAGCTAATGTGAAATGATGCATCTTTGAATGTTAGTTACTACCGTCGCTAGTGATTTATACATACATACATGTGACCCCTTCTATATTGATGACATTATTATTTTATTCCCTCACAAATGTTTCATGTCCCCTAAGTTAAAGTGTATGCTCCTTTGATGGAAGAGGATAGTTCTACTTCTTTATATGAACCCAAAGCCCCTAATAGTGTTACAGGGATTTCTATTAAATAAATAATAGATTGAGGCAGAGGTGAAATAAACACCCCTTGATTCTTTGGGGGGGGGGGCAATAGGGCAGTTATTTAGCTCTTATATTCTGGAGTGTAAATACCCATTATGCTCCATAAGGTGAAAAGGACAGGAACATGAAGTAAGAGATGTGACGAGAAGTGGAAGAAAGGTTAGAAATTTCAAAAATAGTCTTGGAAATTGAGTCTGATTCCCTTGCTATTAAAAAAAGAACAGTGTATACCCCCATGTCAATAGGAAAAAAAAAAAGGTTGAGAACAAATGCCAAGTGTTCTAAACTCAAAACATGTTTTGTTGTGGAGTAATTATTGAGTCCTTACTGTACCAAAACTTGATTGTTGGCCAGGGCCAAGAGAAAATTGGAGAGCTTTCTTTTTTTCCCCAAAAAATATATTTTATTGATTTTCTACAGAGAGGGAGGGAGAGGGATAGAGAGTTAGAAACATCGATGAGAGAGAAACATTGATCAGCTACCTCCTGAACACCCCCTACTGGGGATGTGCCCACAGCCAAGGCACATGCCCTTGACCAGAATTGAACCTGTGACCCTTCAATCCGCAGGCCAACGCTCTATCCACTGAGCCAAACAGTTTAGGGCTGGAGAGCTTTTTTTAAAGAACGGAGTGTGCCTTGCTACTGATTCTAGTAGTTTTGTACTTGCTGTGTTGGGAAACAGTGGTTGTCTGCCCTCAATCCCTAATTGCTCAGAACATCAGTGGTGCAAAGTTGAAACTTGACAAAGGTGTGTTCTGTATGGGCGTTGTGTCAGAGATAATGCAAACACTCAGTTTAGATTGTCTGGCCTTCTTGTCCCTTGTGCCAAGACAAGCCTCCCACTTGAGCCAGCAAACGCTTAATAAGTATGGGCATTATGGCAGGTCCTCTGTGAGGGAATAAACAGGAAGAGCAAGTATGCAGTGGACTGTACCTGTGCAAAGTAAACACACCACCGTGGCCTTGGTCACCCAGCCAGTCCCCTCCATGTGGCAGCAGTAGGCACTGTTTAGGATCATGACACCAGAAAAAAGACATGTATAAACTCCTGCTAATAACCAAATATCAACTGATTTACAGTCTCCAAAAGAATTTTTTTCCCTTTCTCCCCAATTACTCACCTCCTGCCTGCAGTGAGAAAAACTGAATGTTAATTGGATTTTGTTTGTTTTTCCTAAAATTCTAATGGTGCAATGCTTTTCCCACTAATTTTTCTTCCCACTGTTCTTTGCCACATTTCAAGGCAGGTGTAAATGTCTCTCATTTCTATGATGAGTACAAGTAAGACACACCACTGAGACATCATCCCACAAAGATGATCTCATATGATGTGCGTTGGAGACAGCGCCCATAAAAATAATTACTAAAGAATACGATTTTGGAAGGGAACGAGGTGATTCTTTATTGAGCACATTCCGTGTCACTGGCACTGTGCTGTGCACCAGATACGCACTGGGTGAACCAGAGAGACGTGTGCCTGCTCTCAGTGCTACAGAGGAGGAACATTCAGGGCTTAGAAGCAAACCCAGAGTCCATTTGGATCACCTGGAGTTCATGTATAACTCAGAGATGTCTTTCCTTTTTATGTGTGTCTCTCAGTGAAAATCACTGTTCTTACTGTTACCAGCATTGGGGTTCTTGGCTTCTCCAAGAAAGAAATCAACAGGAAACCTCAGAGAAGTTTCCAGACAGATTTTACTAAGCTTATGCTCGAGCACAAAGGAGGCAGCACGAGGACAGGAAGGTCCTCTGAACCTGCTTGGGGGCTAGCTCGGCTTGGCTGCTTTTATAAACTGAGGGAAGCGGGCTTGCATGAAGAGTTTGGCTTTTTGAAAAAAGTGGGCTTGTAGAATTGTCCATATCAGAGTAGGAAAAACAGGTGCTTAGCAGAGAGATAAAATTCTGCATTTTTTTTTCTTTGAGCACAGAGTGGAGGCATGGTGACATTTCTTGTGGTCAGCTTAGCCAATGTTCTACCTGGTGGTATTTTTCCATTCCCAGCCCCAAGTTTATACTGTCCCATTCTACTGAAGGCTCATCACATGGGAGACCTGGAATGTGACAGCTGCTTACATTGTAGCATTGACTATGTAAGGCAAAAATAAAAAATACCCCAGTAGTGCCTGTGCAATTATAAAAGGAAACAAGATGTGAAGGATGTAGAGTTGAGCTGTATGATTGTTTTCCCATTATGTCAGAAGAGGCTGTAAGCACACAAATACATCTTTGGGGATATTCTGTGAAATATTTTGTTGAAAGAGCAGAATGCATGTTCTTTTTCAAGATTCACAATGTGATCTCCTCTGTGAAGAGATTATATTTATCTCTGTTACCAAGTCTTTAAGTCTAGTATCAAATACCTTCTCCTGTAAAAGACTTTTCCTAATAATAATAATCTAATCTAATAAAAGAGTAAATACAAATTGACTCTCACTCCTTTACACCTAAGCCACGCCCACCAGCCAAGCCACGCCCACCAGCCAAGCCACGCCCACCAGCCAATCAGAGTGGCTGTATGCAAATTAACCCAGCCAAGATGGTGGCCGACAGCCACAGAGCTAGAGCAAACAGGAGGCTTCTGTTGCACCAGCAATGGAGGAAACTGCCTGCCTAGGCTGACTATGGCCTCCACTCAAGGCCACAAAGTTTTAATTATAGAAGCCACAGAGCTGAAGCAAACAGGACACTTCATTGCCTGCCTAGGCCTCCACTCAAGGCAACAAAGTTTCAATTATAGAAGATAAATAAACCCCAGAAACCTGCTTCCAGCCGGCCTCGCTGGGACATTGGGTCAATGGGAGCTGTGGGAAGCCTGAAAATGCCCCTCAGCCCCTCACCCAGGCTGGCGAGGCACCCCAGTAGGGACCAGAACCTGAAGGGGCTATGGGCAGCCTGAAAACACCCATCATCCCTCACCCAGGCTGGCCAGGCACGCCAGCAGGTGGACATCCCCTGAGGGGTCCCAGACTTTGAGAGGGCACAGGCCAGGCTGATTTTTGTGCACCGGGCCCCTAGTCTAATCTAATAAAAGGGAAACATGCAAATTGGTGTCACTCTGCTACATGCCAAGCCACACCCACCAGCCAATCAGAGTGACTATATGCAAATTAACCCAACCAAGATGGCAGCCAGCTGCCATGGAGCTGGAGCAAGCAGGAAGCTTGGTTGTCCCAGCGATGGAGGAAGCCAAGTTTTCTGCCTGCCCTGGCCAGCTGTGGTCTCTGCTCAAGGCAACAAAGTTTCAATTATATAAGATAAATAAAGCCCAGATACTTGCTTCCAGCCTCCTCACTGAGAGCTTGGGTTGCCGGAGTCCATGGCCAGCCTGCAAACAGTCATCAGCCCCTCACCCAGGATGGCCACACCCTCATGGGGTGAGAGTCCCCTCTGGTTTTGGGTCCCTACTGGAGTGCCTAGGCAGCCTGGGTGAGGAGCTGAGGGGTGTTTCAGGCTGCCCACAGCCCCTTCAGGTTTTGGATCCCTACTGGGGTGCCTGGGCAGCCTGGGTGAGGAACTGAGGGGTGTTTTCAGGCTTTCAGGCTGCCCACAGTCCCTTCAGGTTTTGGGCTCCTACTGGGGTACCTAGCCAGCCTGGGTGAGGGGCTTATGGCTGTTTGCAGGCTGCCCAAGCTCCCCAATGGGGTCCCTCACCCCATTGGGGTGTGGCCAGCCTGGCTGCGGGCCTGAGGGCTGTATTCAGGCTTTCAGGCTGCCCACAGCTCCCATTGACCCAATGTCCCAGCAAGGCTGGCTGGAAGCAAGTTTCTGGGATTTATTTATCTTCTATAATTGATACTGTTCCTTTAAGCCGAGGCCTAGGCAGGTAACAAAGCCTCCTGTCTGCTTCAGCTCTGTGACTTCTATAATTGAAAGAATGTTGTCTTAGTAGTCGCACCCAGGCCTGCTGTTTGCTTCAGCTCTGAGGCTTCTATAATTGAGATAATGTTGCAAATATGTTGTTGCCTGAGCCTGAGAAGCCCAGCCGGCCGGCAGACAGTTTACTACTGGTGCAACTGAAGCTGCCTGTTTACTCTAGCTCTGTAACTGCCGCTCTCCATCTTGGCTGGGTTAATTTGCATACAGCTGCTCTGATTGGCTGGTGAGCATGGCTTATGCGTCCCACAGAAACGGTCAATTTCAATATTACTCTTTTATTAGATTAGATTCTATTAGTTATGATATTTATATAATTTTCTTTCCCCTCACCCCATTATATAAATTCCTCTGAAGCAGGAGCTCTCCTGCCCTTAGTCTTGGTATTGTCGGAAGCACCTCCCACCAGCAAAGAAAAGAAGTGCTTAGTAAATATTTGTTGGATCAGGAACAGTTTACATATTCATTAAATTTGTTGTTGTGGCTGTTTTCAGTCATATGAAAGATACGCAAATCTACTCTCTCATTCTATCCTGGCCAACCTAGGTAGGCAGATTGCAACTACTTTAATTCCTTGTTGACTCTTCAAGGAAGTTTTTATTTGTGTTGAATGGAAGTCAAACCTCTTGAGTTTTCTGGCACATTGGGAGTTGTTTACAGCTGCTTTTTCATTGGTGTTATTGTTAAATGGGACCTGCCTGAGGAGTGTACTGTACACCAAACAGTTTATACTAAGCATTCATTTATTCATTGGCTTGCCCAGCAGATGACTCATTTACCACCTGTACTTAGTAAGTAAATGTGGATGTCTGCAAGCTTGAAATACCCTTGATGTCCGTATGGTATGTTTCAAATGATGTAAGTTTTTTTACCATATTTATAACTTTTAGGACCAACTAAGAGACTCTCTGGTCCCTTAAACATATGAAATAGGTATTTTTTAAAAACATTGGAAAGGAGACCCTGGTCTCATTATTATTCTAGGGAAATTGAAACCATTTTATAGAGGTAGAAAGAATAGACTCACACATCAACATTACTTACTAGAGACATATTTTGTTAAGGTTAGCAATATATGTAACAAAATTTTGGCATACGCTTAATTTTCAGTGCTATCAGGGAACTGGTTTTAATTTAGTTGACCTAAAAGTATACAGAGCACATATTTTCCAGATTAGTCACACGTAGGAGGGTCATTATTACAGGTAGAAGGGGCTTTCTTACCTTTCACATAGTATAGTTTTGTTTACTTCTCATACAAATTACTTATGTGAAGCATACAGTTTGATGTTTAGTGGTGCCTTTTTACTAATGAAAGTTGTTTTGCTAAGGTAACACTGGGGTGAAATTATCTCATCTTTACTAAGAAGGCTTCAAATGAAACTGCTCGTGTACTCGTAATCTCCCTGTGGGTGGCCGACCTGTTGCTAGAGAACAAGTGAGCATCTTATTAAAAGTTGTTTGGTCTGGGTGAGAGAATGTACTGTTATCAGATTGTTAAGCTTCCTAGAAGCATATACTTTCATCACTTTAAAAAATTTCCTAGTAACATTATTAGTTTCATTGTAACTAAAATAATACCAAAAAGGACAGAAATACAAAATAAAATTTACCTTGCCATTCATGTTTTTCTGAATATTCCTTTAGAAATTTCCACATCGAAATTTAATGCGTTTACATACAAGAAATATTTTCACTTGCTATTCTGTTACTAACTTCATCTTTTAAATAACATACCATGAACATCTTTCTATGTCAGCAAGTATTAATCTGTACACCACTGTTGTATGTTATTAGTAGTCCTTTATAATAATAAAAGCATAATATGCCAATTAGACTGGACGGCCAGACATCCTTCTGGATGAAGCCACAGTGGCGGGGGCCGAGGCAGAGTCAGTTAGGGGTGATTAGGCAGGTAGACGAGTGGTTAGGGGTCATCAGGCAGGCAGGCGAGTGGTTAGGGGCGATCAGGCAGGTAGGCGAGTGGTTAGAGGCGATCAGGCAGGCAGGCAGGCAAGCAAGCAGGAATCAACGGTCCTGGATTTCGAGAAGGATGTCTAATGGCTGGTTTAGGCCAAATTTGGCCTAAACCAGCAGTTGGATATCCCCCAAAGGGTCCCAGATTGCGAGAGGGTGCAGGCTGGGCTGAGGGACACCCCCCAACCCCCATGCAAGAATTTCATGCACTGGGCCTCTAGTGGTTTATAATTTACTTAATTCCCTCTTGATGTACATTTAGGTTCTTTTTGGTTTTGGAATATTATCTATTTACATTTCAGTGACCAGAAGGATTGATGGCTACTCTGAGTGAATGGTGCACATCTGATAAATATTTCACTGACTTCTGGTTATGTCATAAATTAAAAATCTACACAGTTTATTAGCTGACTCTTTATAATTGATACATCTGTACACATGTATGTATGTACACACACTCATACTCAATAGCAGCGACTCCTTGGTGATATACCCAGTAAACCCCTTGCTTCTACTCTGTAGCCTCCCTACAGCAGCCCACTTTGTACTTAGATTGCAGTTAAATCCCTGATCTTGGGGGCTCTCTGATTCCCAGGTTTTTCCCCACACCTTTTTTTCCCTTCCAGACAATTGTGCAAATGCTGAATTCTTCCTTTTATCCTTCCATTTTTCATAGGCCATGAATTTGTTTGTTCTCCTTTAGAAAATTCTTTATCGTACAAATTCTTGTTCAGAAAATTACAATAAAGATATCCTAATCTTCATGTTCTTAAGTATACAGTTTCTATCTGATTTTTATCATTGCAGGTTTAATAACTTGTCAAGAATAATAATCAGTTATTTTTCACTATTTTGGTTGAAACCATGTATCTAAAATATATTGAAACATACCTAGTTATCCAGTATGAGTTTTTTTAATCATTTTATCCACCCAGTTGACAACTTAATGTCAAATATCTAGATATTTGAAAAATATCTAAATTATGTAAAATTTTTCAGTGTATCCAGAATATTGATTATTACATAGACATGGTTGGGTAATTGTTGGGTAATCTGGAACCTTCATTTAGGAAGTTTTATCTTCTATTGGAACTTTTGAGGAGAAAATACTAACTCATCACTTGGATTAATTAGTGGCAATATTTATAAAAGCCACAATGTTAAGGGGGGGGGGGATGAAACCTGACATACCTGATATAAATCGAGTGCCTGGAAACACCACCATCAGTTGTTCTAAGAAAGAAAATGTTCCTGTGGTGCAGCCAGGAACATAAACAATTCTGGAAATTTTTGTTTCTACCATCCCACATTAATTCCAAGAAACATTAGGAGCCTTTAAAAAATCCAGCTTTTCATTTGTACTAAATTTTTATTTATAACATATAATAAATATAGGTCGATCACTATAGGACAGTATACATTTGGCAACATTTACCTTTTAAAGTGGTTATTCAGCCTGAACTCCAGTGATTGCTTTCAATAATAGGTTTTTTTTTTTTAATTTTGCAAAGAAATGCCTAAGGGAGAGTGTTTCAACCTGTCAGCATTTTTTAATTGCAAAATAATAAGTTAAGAACATCATATTTGCATGGATGAATGTGGATAAAATTGGGCAATGTGATCTAGTGATAATGCAACTAGGTACATTCAGTCCTGGGTGTGCAATCATATTCTAATTATATTGAAGAAACAAATGATGACAGTACAAGGGGAGGTTACAAGTGAAGTATCTCATCACTCTTTACCTACTTAAGCCTTTGTTAATGACCGAGATTAAGACATAGAAGACTTTATGCATATAAAATAGTCAAAACAAAGCTGAGAAGAATATGTTGACTAGGAATGTTAGAAACAAAAGATTGAAGAAGACTACAAAAATGTTATTTCTTTTTAACATATGGTAGGTGCAAAAATGGCAGAAAATTTAGCTAATTGATATTTACAGTAAACTAATGCATAGTCTTAAACTTTGATTCTCAAGAGAGAAAAGGACTAGAAAGACCTAGCAACTAGAAAAAACAGCAACTCTTGTGAAAATAACTGGAGCATTTTATCCAACTGAAAATTCAGGATAAACCAGCATTGTTACTGTTAAATGCTTACTCTACATAATAAAAAACTTGGTATGCTTATTGATAGTATGAAAGCACTTTTTTAAAAAGTTGCATCTCTTTTTTTTATTATTGATTTCATAGAGGAAGGAGAGAGAGAGAGAGAGGGAGGGAGGGAGGGAGAGAGAGAGAGAGAGAGAGAGAGAGAGAGAGAGAGAGAGAGAGAGAAACATCAGTGATAATGAGAGAGAATCATCTATTGGCTACCTCCTGCACGCTCCACACTGGGGATCGAGCCCATAAACCGGGCATGTGGTCTGTCCAGGAATCAAACCTATGACCTCTTGGATCATGGGTCAGTGTTCAATCACTGAGCCACACTGGTTGGGCCAGATTTCATTCTTTTTTATAACCAAGTAGTATTCTGTCCTATATATGTACCACAGCATTTTTAGCACTCATCTACTGATTGGTTTGAGTCGATTCCATATGTTGGTTATTTTAAAGAATGTTGCAATAAATATAAGGATGTTTATATTCTTTCAAATTAGTGTTGAAGGCATAAGGGTCATAAGGGCATAAGGCAATTCCATATTTAATTTTTTGAGGAGCCTCCACATTGTTTTTTATTTTAGACTAGAAGCCCAGCACATGAATTCATGCGTGAGTACGGTCCCTAGCCCTGGCCTGTGATCAGGGCATCTTCCCCAGCTGCCTGCAGCCGACCCCATCCCCTGCTACCACCCACCCCCAGTTCCCCATTCACCATCAAGCGATTGGAGCCTGCCAGCTGTGGGGGAGGGACTGAGAGGTCGGCCATTCCACCTGCTTCCTGGCCCTCCCCCTCACCCCAGTTCCTCAATTGCCATTGGGTGATCAGAGCCTGCCAGCTGGGAAAAGGGACCAAGAGATGGTCAGTGTACCTCATAGTGACTGGCCATGGGAGGCTTGCCTGCACCTTGGGCCAGCCCTGTGTGGCTGGGGGCTGAGAGGACTGGGCGCCACCATATTATGGCTGTGGGTGCTGCCATCTTTAAGGGCATGACAGTCAATTAGCATATCCTCTCCTTATTGACTGTGGGCACTGCCATCTTTGAGGGTGGGGCAGTCAGTTAGCATATTCCCTTCTTTTTATTTTATTTTATTTTATTTTTTATTTTTATTTTTTTATTTCATTGCTTAAAGTATTACAACAAGTGATAGATAAGTATTACAACAGATGATAGATAGATCTCCATTTTTTCCCCTTGCCCTTCCCCCCCTTCCTCCCTAACCCCCAGTTTCCCGTGTCCACTGATTATGCTCCTATGCATGCATGGAAGTCTTTCAGTTGATCTCCCAACTCCCCCCCAACCATCCCCAGCCTTCCAGCTGTAGGATGATAGTCTGTTCAAGGCTGCTCTGTCTCTGTATTTGTTTATGTTTATCATTTTGTAATGGTCTTT
>PVJC01052597.1:0-11089 GCA_004026665.1 Murina feae
CCTCCCAGTTCCCACCCCACCCTCTGCCCTTACTCCCCCCACTATTGTCCATAGGTTTACGATTTTTATCCAGTCTCTTCCCACACACCCAACACCCATTTCTCCCTGAGAATTGTCAGTCCACTCCCTTTCTATGCCCCTGATTCTATTCTGTTCACCAGTTTATTCTGTTCGTCAGATATTTTATTCACTTAATTTTTAGGTTCACTTGTTGATATATATGTATTTGTTCATAATTTTTATCTTTACTTTCTCTTCTTCTTCCTCTTCTCAAAGGATACCTTTCAGCATTTCATATAGTACTGCTTGGGTGGTAATAAACTGTTTTAGCTTTTTCTTGTCTGTGAAGCTCTTTATCTGACCTTCAATTCTGAATGATAGCTTTGCTGGGTAAAGTAATCTTGGTTGTAGGTTCTTGCTATTCATCACTTTGAATATTTCTTGCCACTCCCTTCTGGCCTGCATGGTTTCTGTTGAGAAATCAGCTGACAGTCGTATGGGTGCCCCCTTGTAGGTAACTGACTGCTTTTTTCTTGCCGCTTTTAAGATTCTCTCTTTGTCTTTTGCCCTTGGCATTTTAATTATGATGTGTCTTGGTGTGGTCCTCCTTGGGTTCCTTTTGTTTGGGATTCTCTGCACTTCCTGGACTTGTAAGTCTATTTCTTTCACCATGTAGGGGAAGTTTTCTGTCATTATTTCTTCAAATAGGTTTTCAATATCTTGCTCTCTCTTTTTTTCTGGCACCCCTATAATTCTGATGTTGTTATGCTTGAAGTTGTCCCAGAGGCTCCTTACACTATCTTCATATTTTTAGATTTATTTAGTTAGTTTTTTGCTTTTCCAGTTGGGTGTTTTTTCCTTCTTTGTATTTCATATCTTTGACTTGATTCTTGGGATCCTCTAGTCTGCTGTTGGATCTTTGTATATTATTCTTTATTTCAGTCAGTGTATGCTTAATTTCTAATTGGTCCTTTTTCATATCCTCGAGGCTCTTATTAAATTTATTGGCGGTCTCTAGAAAATTCTTAAAAAACCTTATAACCGTGGTTTTGAACTTTATATCTAGTTGTTTGCTTTCCTCCGTTTCTGTCATTTGTGATCTGTTTCTTTGTCTCCGCATTTTGACTGCTTCCCTGCATTGATAGAGTGGCTTTCTGTGCTAGGTGTCCTATAGGGCCCAGTGGCTCAGCCTCCCCAATTACCCAAGGTGGACACTCTTGGTGCACCATTTTGTAGGCTTTGTGCACAGTCTTGTTGTAGCTAAGCCTCTATTGTTGTTCGTATCACTGGGAAGAATTGACCTCCAGGCTGCTTGGCTGTGAGAATCAGCTGTGTCTATGGTGGGAGAACTTCTGTGCTGGAGACACCTTTATGGGGCAAGACTTGCTTCAGTGGGGCTTTGGTGCTCACGGAATCTGCCCCCTGAATGTGTCCCTTTTGTATAACAGGAATTGTAATCTGGGTGGTCCCGCTCTGACCATTGGGTACACTGGCTCTTGGATTTCTAAGGAGATGCTATTTTAGCTTCTGCCTGAGGCTTCCCAGCCTTTTATATGCAAAACCCTCTGCATGCAACTTGTGTGGGGCAGGGTCTCCGGGAATCAGCAAGGTGGAGCAAACAGCTATGGCTGATTCTCAGCCCTGCCCTAGGAGGCACCAGGTTTCAGTGTCCCATGGCACCGCAGAGAGAAAGCCGCTCTGGGGTTCCTCCCAGTGCCAGACGGTGCCAGACTGTCCAGCTTCTCCCCGTATGAGTCTGGGTCCCCAGAAACTCGCCCATAACTGGAGTTCAGAGCCGACGGGAGCGTGTGACTCCCTCTGGATTGAAAAAGACAACTGGGTCCTCAGTTGCCAGCCCTTTCCGCGAGCCCTTTTCGCACGCCTCTGTACCTGTGTACTTTACTTCCGCACCTCCTCCGAGCCTCAGTCTCTTTCTAGTTGTAGAATTTTCACTCAGCCAGCCTTTCTGTGGGTCTGGGTGGTGTCTGTTTTTTCTTTTCGTTGTGGTTTTGAAATGGTTGTGCAAGGCAGCAATTCCAGGTGTTTACCTATGCTGCCATCTTGGTTTCTTATGTTTTTTATTATTTATTTACCACAAGTAAAGATCAGGAATTGTTACTTTCTTTTTAATTTTTTTTACTGTTTCACTTCATTACTGCTGTGTATGTGCTCCATGTGAGTGATGTAGGTGCTTATGTAGGTGGGTTCCAGCTTACGGCCAAAATCATGTTACCTCGCACCATAGAAACGGATCTCCAATGTAACCCGAGGTCCTACTGTAAGGGGAACAACAAATCTCTCTCTCTCTCTCCCTCCCACCCCCCACTTCCTCCCCCCCTCTCTCTCAAATCAGTTTTTTTAAAAAAAAAGAATTTTCCCTAAAATCTAGGGAACTAATATAGGATGGCCAAATTGTGAAATTTGTCAAGTCATCACATGAAAAAAAAAGTGACCATCTACTACCACAACCATTTCAGAAATTAAAAGGAAAATGTAACTCTACAAAACAGGAAGTTTATAATGTAATAATAAAGAATAGAATACCCCTCAAGTTTAGTAAGACTTAGCTTTATAGAAAAACAAAACACTACATTTTTTTTCTCATTTTGGTTAAAAGCTTGAAAAAAAAATTTCCTTGAGCTGCACTCAGAGGACACTTTGGGAATCACTGGTAGGGCCATGTTTTGATTTGCCAGCAGAACTTTTTTTTAAAATATATTTTATTTATTTCAGAGAGGAAGGGAGAGGGAGAGAGAGATAGAAACATCAGTGATGAGAGAATCATTGATCGGTTGCCTCCTGTACACCCCCTTGTAGGGATGGAGCTGACAACCTGGGCATGTGCCCTTGACTGGAATCTAACCTGGGACTCTTCAGTCTGCAGACCTACACTCTATTTACTGAGCCAAACCAGCTAGGGCGCCAGCAGAACTTTTTAAAACAAAAGCCATGCCTGATTTTTTAATCCACATTTTATAGCTATATTTATTATGTAAATAATGGGAGAAATAAACTAGTGTAATGGCCCTTATGAAAAACAACCACTTTAGTATAGGTTACTAAATTACTTTCCAATGCAGAAAGATTTTCGTTTCGTTAGGACCTGTAAAACAAAGCCAGATTTACTAACTAAATATATACAAAACTACCAAATAAGGTTAAATTAGTGGCACCGTGTAGTGTTGTCTGGCTTCAACAGAGTTGCTGTTTACAATCAGCTGAGCTCGGGGTCCACTGAGTTCATATGCTGTGCGACCGGCTGTGTGAAGAGATTTCACATTCCTCACCCCATTTTCCTTTTCGGGAACTTAATGAAAACCTCCGTCCCTCAAGACGTGATATCAAAGGCCTGAAAATAATAACTTGTCTCTCTCTCTCCAGTTGTAAGTGCAAATGTAAGCCCTGAAATTACATGTCAGTATGTTACCAGTTATATAACGATCATCCCTAAGACTTAGTGTATTCGTATAAGTCATTTTAGACTGTCATAAAAATAAAAATATATATTAGAATATTTCATGGACATTTATGTACATTCTTGCTACTCCCAAGTTGGGGGAAAATTCAGCCACACTAGGTTTTCCTAGCTGTCTCCCCCCACCTTAGGTTTTAGAATTGTATATATTTTTAGTGTAATGCCTTGTGTCAGATAGTCGTTACTTTGTTACAGCATTTTAAGTTTTTCCCTCCACGGTTAGTATTTGCAGGGTATATATTTCACTTTATTAAGAAAGCAGACCTTGCCTTTCAGACTGGCTTAGTGTGAGAAATAATTTGATGACAATATGGAGATCTGCTAATATTTCAGTAACTGTTGTCATGTTAAAGAGAATAAGGGAAACATCGGGGCAAAATTTTCCTACTTTATTGGGAGAAAAACAGTCAAATTTCTACTCCTCAGATCTTGGGGGCTTTTCTTTGAGGGGGAGCTGATTGGTTGTCAGGTTGGCATGTTCCAGTCTTGGTAGGGGGTCTTTTAGCTCTGTTTAAGAAAGATTAAGTTCTTCCCAGGAAATATTTTTCTTTCCTCCCCGAAATTCTACTGAAGACTATTATTGTGTGAATTTTTTGCTGAGCACCCTAATTAAAACCCCAGGACTTCTGCAGCCCTGATATTTGCAAATCACTAGTCTAGCAGCAAAGAAAATCACTAATCAAAGGTGGGTGAAACCTTGTTCTTGCCCTCAGGAAGTGCACAGTTCTAGAGGGAAAGATACGTTTTAGCATAAGACAGTAATGATAGTGACCATTGCACACACTGGAACGATCCTTGTTTCCTATTTACCAGTCTGATTCAGATCCTTATCATTCCAACGAGACTTCTTAGGAGGGTCACCACAAGTTCTGCTTGCTTGACAATCAAGTAGAAACCGTTTAATTCTCTTAGCTTTGAGCAATATTGACCACCCTCTCCTCCCAGATTCTACAGGACTTGTCTTAGCTGGTCCTCCTCCTGCCTCTTAGGTAATTTCTTCTCATTCTCCCTGGCCAGTTCCTTTTCTACATACTTTAAATGTAGGAGTTCCCTAGGGCTTAGTTCCAGACTTCTCAGTTCTCCATTTTTTATTACTTCTCCCTAAGAGATCTTAACCATTTCTATGGTTTTAAATGCTTTTTTCAGGTTAGTGACTCCAAATTTAGCATCTTTAGTCCTGTTCCAGACTTGAGCCTTGGACATGCAATGGCACATGTGAGATTAATTTTTCTTCTAGATCTGTTTCTCTGGGCAAGAATACTACTCTTTGGAGAGTTCTGTTTTATGATAGTTGCTTTATTGTATTGGTTCTGCCATTGTAGGCAAGAGACCAAATTGAAAAGAACAGTCATATAAGATCTACGAATTTGATGGATGTTATTTTTCACTATATTATAAATATCAATCGTGTATGTGTACCTGTCTGTAGCTTAGGAAATTTTAAACTAATGATACTTTTTTAAATGTATTTTAATATGGTTTAGGAATTATTTGTACGTTAGTATAGATGAAAAGTTACTACATTAAATTATAAACCTAAAGTTTTATTCATGACTAATTGTACTGTTTTGAAGCATTTTATGAAATTGAATTAAAATAACAAAAGAACATTGTAAGATCGAGTTTCAATTAATTTTAAGCACCAGTTTTAGAACATGGCGAGGTCTGAGAAGGCTTTTTTATCTTAAAAAATTACTGAGTACCTTTTGTATTATGTATACTGAGATCTAGCTCTCAACAAATCTATGAAGATTTCTCTGAGTGAATTAAGTTACGGAAAAATGAATAAAGGAAAAGGATTTTTAGAAAGTCAGTTAATTAATGCTTATACATATGTTATAAGAGCTAATGTTCGGATAGACCTGTCATTTTAAAGGGTCTCTACATGATATTGCTGACTTTCTTTAAAAAGACTTTTGAAAATGTAAATTACTTGTTAACGAGCTTCATTAGTTAAGGGTCATTGTCTGGAGTGGAAGTAGAACCCTGCAAACAAAGAAAGAAATCACAAGCTTGTCTGAAGTACACGTAGAAGTTAAGCAGTCAATGTAAAGCTATTCTTCTGTCCTCCAGGTGTTATTCTTAGCATCATCAACTTAATAATCGGGGAAGAATTTTTCCTTGCATATATTGCACACATTCTTTACATGTTATGTACATTATGAAGACTTTTGCAACATCACATTGGGATTTTAATGTAACATTTTATTAAAAATATAAGACTACTATATTTTATGATATTTTTATGGCATATACAATATTAAATACATGTAATGTCATGTTCAGTAATCTGGAGTAGTTCTCAGAGTTAAGTCTTCAAAGTATGAATTTCTTCTTGATGGTAGATGATTTGAAATATGCTGAATGAAAGGTGCATTTTATGTTTAGTTTTTTTGGGGAGTTTTGTGCTTTGGAGCAAAAAGTTGAAAAATAGATTATTTTATTAATCATGCATTATGGGGATGCACTATATGCTTGGCTGGAACTGTTGGAAAATCTCAAGTAATTTGAACAGTGCTCCTAGCCTTTTCTTCCTTTCCCCATGTCCTCTTCATTTCTACCAGCCAGTGTGACTGGCTGGATGGCTGGGGCGGTGCTGGCTGGAGGACAAGATGACCTATAAACAGGACCTCTGTTGGAACATGAAGTATGGCAGTCACAGGGCTCCCCTTTGGTTAGTCAGCTCTTTCCAGTACACATGCCATATATTCTGTTGTCCATCAAAAATCAAGTTGTTTCATTTGGCAATTATATTGTCATTTCAAAAGAAATATATTGATGTGTTGGTGATTCTTCCTTTTATTGGTGGCAACTTTGAGAAAATTGTGAGGCTACCTTTGGGTCAGCCAAAAATAATGTTAAGGTTCGATTGCAGTGTCAGCCAGGGGTGGATGATGTGGGGAATGTAAGCTTTGTTCTTCTTTTTCATACCATACCACAAACCTCAAGAAGGCAGTTTTCAGGTTGAATCATGCTGGTAAAAAGGATAGCATTATCAGAACAGTGGACTTCCATAACAGTCTGCTGGGTAAGAGCATGTGATACTCCACAGTCAGATTCTGGGTTAGAATCTGGGCTCTGACACTGCACTAGCTCTGTGTTCTTGGACAAAGTACTTCACTTATCAGTTAAGTATCTGTATCTACAAAATGGAGGTGATAGTAGCAGTACTTATCTGGTGGGTTGTTAGAAAGATTGAATTACGTAACACATTACAAAGGCCTCTTCCGGGTACACTCATAAAATAAGCATTCAATAAATAGTAGCTAGTGATGTTTTTGTTGGTGGTGACATTAAACCAAAACAGCAAAACTATGGCCCGCCTCTCATTCTCATAGTCTTGAAGCGCTCTTTTAGCTACTATTCCAGATAGCATTTCATTTTCCTCTCAGCTTACTTTGCCTCCTGTGGCTCTGTTCCTAACCATTCATTTTCAGAAATTAAAAAAATAACATAAAACATTGAGCATATCTTCTCCTAACCCTCCCCTACCTTTTAAAACAATATCAACCTATAGTTTTAAGTTGCCAGCAACTCTTTCATGTGTGATGTAGGCTCAGACCTGATATATTTTTATTTATTTATTTATTGCCTCAAAGTAATGAGTTACTTGTGCAACCTGCTAGGTGACACTCTACTTGGCCAAACCACCGTTTGTTTCTAGAACTACATTTATTGCTTCGATTCCTTTACTCACACAGTAACCTTAGCTACCACATAGGAACAAAGAGTAGGGGCACATTTTAAAATCTCACATAAGATTTTTTTAGCATTAAAAAAATTGAGGTATAATTTGCACACCTATGAGATGTACTCATTTTCACTGTATTCAGGGATGGATTTTAGTAAATTTATATAGTTGTGTATCTAATGTTTCTTATACATCTTTCTTTAGCATCACCATCACCCAGTTTTAGAACAAAATCTGTTGGTCCCCAAAGTTCTTTTGTGTCTAATTCCCACTTCTGTTCTGTGACACAACACACCACCCATCTGTTATCTATCTGTATAGTTTTACTTTTTGTTAGAAATTAGAAGTAAGTGGAGTCATACAGTATGTAATCTTGGTGTCTGGCTTCTTTCATTTAACAGTGTTTTTATTCATGTTGTTGCATTATCAGCAATCCATTCTTTTTATTGTTGCATGGTATTGCATTGTATGAGTGTACTACATTCTAATAAATACATTCTCCAGTTGATGTACATTTGAATTGTTTCCAGGTTTTGGCTGCTATGAACAAAACTGTCTAGGAACATTCATTACAACTCTTGTGTGGTCATCTGTCCCCAGAGAAATGAAAACACACCTTACGGTGAAATTGTTGGATTATATGATGAGAAATTTCCCAACTGTTTTCCAAAATGGCCATCCTATTATACTTCCCTGTCAGTGAGGGATGTGATGTGAGGGTTGTTGTTTCTTCATATCCTTATCATCACTTTAGATATTTTACTGAATATCTAAGCTATTTTGTTTGGTTTTAATATCCATTATCCTGATGATTAATGAATGGTATTTAGTACTTTTTTGTGTACTTTCCCCATTGTGTGTGTGTACACACACACACACACACACACACACACAGATTTCAGAGAGAAAGAAAGAGGGAGAGAGAGATAGAAGCATCAGTGATGAGAGACAATCATTGATTGGCTACCTCCTGCATACCTCCTACTGGGGATCGAGTCCACAAACTGGGCATGTGCCCTTGACCAGAATTGAACCCAGGACACTTCAGTTCTCAGGCCGATGCTTTTTCCACTGACCTAAATCGGCTTGGGCACCATTGTATATGTTCTATGTTATATATAAAACTAGAGGCCAGTGCGCAAAAATTTGTGCACTCGGTGGGTGGGTGGGGATCCCTCAGCCTGGCCTCTCACAACCTGGGACCCCTCGGGACATGTCTACCTGCTGGCTTAGGCCCACTCCCTGGGGGATTGGGCCTAAGCTGGCAGTCAAATATCTCTCTGGCAGTCTGGGAGCCCTCGAGGGATGTCCACTTGCCAGCAGGGAACAGGTCTAAGCTGCAGTTGGACATCCTTAGTGCCGCTGAGGAGGTGGGAGAGGCTTTCACCACCACCACTGTACTGGCAGCTGTCAGCCTGGCTTTTGGCTAAGCAGAGCTCCCCCTGTGGGAGTGCACTGACCACCAGGGGGCAGCTCCTACATTGAACATCTGCCCCCTGGTGGTCAGTGTGTGTCATAGTGACCAGTCATTTCCATTCTGCTGTTAGGGTCAATTTGCATATTACCCTTTTATTATATAGGATATCTTTAAATATTTTGCCCATTTCTAAAAGGTTGAATTGTTTTATTACTGAATTGTAAGAATCTCTCATATATGCTAGATAGACATCCTTCAACAGTTAATTATCTAGCTCTTTATATACTCCAGACACATGTACTTTATCAGATAATTATTTCGCCAATACTTCGCCCAGTCTGTGACTTGTGGTTTTATTTTTAAAATTGTCTTTTGAAGAGCAAACATTTTAATGGAGTTCAAGTTATTTTCTTTTATGGTTGTTCTTTTATGTTTTTTTCTTTTATATATTTGATGTCATATGTAAAAACTTCTTGCCTAATCCACAATAATTTGTCTTTGAGTACTTTCTTCTTCAAGCTTTGTAGTTTGGGTTATTAACTTTTAGATCTATGATCCTATTCATTTTGAGTTAATTTTTGTACCTGGTGCAAGGTAAAGGTCAAGGCTCTTTCTTCCCCTTTCCTCCATATGCATAACCGGTTTTGATCTCCATTTATTGAAGGCTCTCTTTTCCTTATTGAAGTAACTTGCCATCCTTGTTGAATATGAATTGATATCAATGTGTAGCCCTGTTTTTGGACTCTGTTCTCTTCTGTTATTTATCCTTATGCCCTGCCCCCATTGTTTTGATTATTGTAACTGTAGTAAGTCTTGAAATCAGATAATGTCTTTCAACTTTTGATATAGTTTTAAAGTAGCTTCAGTTTAAAAACTTCCCATATTTTTGTGTCTCTCTGGAAGATTATAGACTGATAAAGGGACATCCCATCAAAATCAGTTCTACTTGGGGTTGGTAGGCCTGAAGCTTCTATTTTTCATTGCTGTATTGGATTACCTGTCTTTACTAGCATCATTTGATAGGTTCAGACATGGCAGGATCATAATTATAAAGCTTACTATGTATCAGGTGCTTTATGTAATTATCTCTTTGATACTTCCCAGGTGTTGCAAAGAGAACATCATTATCCTCATTTTATAAATAAGTCCACAGTGCCATTTCCTTAGGTCACTTACCTCAGCTGCCGCTAGTGATGCTATATTCACAGCAGCAGTGTTTACATGATAAAGCCAGAGTTTGAAACCTGGTCTATCTGATGATGCTTAATCCTGGGCTCTTCCAACTATTCCATGCAGAGAGAAGGCATATATCTTTTTAGTACAGTGGAAACAGCTGTAGTCACAGGAGAAAGATGACAGGCATCCCTCTGCCTTTCCTCTGTCTTTGCCAGGCCTGGGGCAGCTCCCTCTTCCTCCCTTGAAATGCATTCCTGAAAGAGCTTTGTGAAAATGTCAGGACCAGCAGAAGAACAGAGGGATGTTAATGTTACAAAATTCTCTTGCCTGTACTGCTGTTTTAATGGCTATTATATTCCCTAGTAACTTATAAAATATTTTGTAATTCTATGTTGAAGTATTTTATTAATTTCTTTTGTTTAAAATGCTACACCAAGATATTATTATATTATACTGTGGAAATTATCCACATCTTCATATGTCTTTTATCTTCATATGTCTCTTCTATATCTTTCTTTAGCATGGATGCTTTGGTAGTTTTTCCTCATATTAGCAAATTAATTAAAAACTTATTTAATAGGACAGATCAAGTACTAGTAATTAATACCATCATTTCTGCTAATATCACAAGTTTTATTGTTGCATGGTGTGATGTCCTTGAGCAAATTACCATATTTTCTGGCGTATAAGATGACTTTTTAACCCAGGAAAATCTTCTCAAAAGTTGGGGGTCGTCTTATACACCAGGTGTCATCTTATAAGGTGGGTGCTGAAACTTCTGAGCCGGACTGGGAAATCTGTAGTCACCAAACACGGTGGGGAGGAGCTCAAAAACAGCCGCACTCCATTCATTTCAGTGGAGCCGGATGGAGACCAGAAGTGTCTCCGGTTGGCTCCTTTTTGTGCTGCATATGGTCTCTGTCTGGACTTTTTAACCCAGGAAAATCTTCTCAAAAGTTGGGGGTCATCTTATACGCCGGAAAATACGGTAGTTGTTGGTATCTAAACTAATAAAAGCGAAATATTAAAATTAACCGTTTCTCTGAGATAGGGTAAGCCACGCCCACCAGCCAATCAGAGCAGCTGTATGCAAATTAGCCCAGCCAACATGACGGCCGCCACTCACGGACTTGAGTAAACAGCCCTTTCCATTGCGGCAGCAGCGAAAGTGAAGCTGCGCCCCTCAGCTCAGCTCCGATTAAACTGCCTCTAGCGAAACACAGCTTTTTGAAACATTGTAACAATCATAGAATCCTCCGGAGCTGAAGGAAAGAGCAGCTCCGGCCTAACCAGTAAAAGTAACAATTGTTTCATTATAGACGCTGCGAGG
>PVJC01052598.1:0-11091 GCA_004026665.1 Murina feae
GGGGGGGGGGGTCTCGGCCTGCTTGGTGGCTGCCCAGGCCCTTTGCGGGGCATCATGGAGTGGGAAAGCAAGGCTGCGGGGGCCGGGGTCCTGCTTGGCAGCTCCCCAGACCCCTTGGCGGTACCAGGAAGTGGGAAAGGAAGGCAGCAGGGGATGGGTGAGTGGGAAAGAGTTGGCGGCCTGCTTGGTGGCTTCCCAGGTCCCTTCTGGGGATCAGGGAGCAGGAAAAGGCTGGCCTGACCACGAGATGGGGTTTTCCCTGCTTTCTGGTGGCTGGAGGAAGATGGGCAGAAGGCAAGCTTGGGAGGCAGGCCGCACCTAGCCCTGGCCACAGCTCAAAAAAGAGAACAACATGCAGGGGAGGGCAAGAGTCTGAGAGATCAACATAGAGGGGGTGCCTGCTCCAAGCCTCCACGGTGTGCCTGGGGCAGGCCCCCAGCAGGTAGACACACTCAGGAGGACTGCTCTGAGCCTCAGATCCGGCTGGGGGCAGGTCCCCAGTGGTGACACACACACACACACACACACACACACACACACACACACACACACACAAAAGGCGCCTGGCAGACTGGGGCCATCATAGGACATCCACTGAGGGATCCCAGACTGTGAGAGGGCACAGGTCGGGCTGAGGGACTCCCTCCACCCTGAGTGCACAATTTTTGTGCACCGGGCCCCTAGTATTTAATAACTAGAAACTCAGTGCATGAAATTCATGCATGGGGGCCAGGGAGAGTACCTCAGCCCAGCCTGCATCCTCTCACAATCCAGGACCTCTTGGAGGATGTCAGCCTAAGCCAGTAGTCAGACATCTCTCTCACAATCTGGGATGCTGCATGAACCAGAGGCCATACTTTTCATACAGGTGAAAGGCATCTTGCTGTTTTATGGGTATCTACATTTTTTCCCCCTGATTATAAAAAGTAGTACATAACATGATCCTTCCGAGGTAGTAGTACCATTTTCCCCATCTTATGGGTGGAAAAACTGAAGCAGAGAGAAGTTATGTAATTGGCTTTGTCACACAGTTATAAGTGTCAGGATCAGGGCTGACCACAAAATGTGCAAGTCAGAGTCTATGCATGTCATTGCTGCTGCATCATCCTGTTTTTTTTTTCAGTGTTAGAGTAGCCTTTCCAAGTTTTAATTTTTAAATTAAATATATAGGATAGGGATTAGGGCTATATGTGGGGTGACCAGTGGGCAGGACAATCTGGGGGCCCCTGCTGGCACCCTCCGTGGCTGGTGGCCTGGTGCTGCCCACTGGCTGGCCCTGCCCCCCGATCATTGCCGCCGGTCGCTTCCCTCTTGGGGGGCAGACTCTCAATACAAAAGCTGCTCTCCCTGGTAGTCAGTGCGCATCATAGTGACCAGTTATTTCTCCGGTCATTCCGCGGATAGGGGTCCGTCAGCCCAGCCTGTCCCCTCTCACAGTCCGGGAACCCTCAGTGGATGTCCTACTGATGGCCACAGTCTGGCAGCAGAGGCTCAGAGCAGGTGCCCCATGTGTGTGAGTGTGTGAATGTGTCTGTGTGCATGTTTGCTGGGAGCCTGCCCCCAGCCACACCATGGAGGCTTGGAGCAGGCGCCCCTCTATCTTGATCTCTCAGGCTCCCGGTCTCGCCTGCATGTTGTTCTCTCCCTTGAGCTGTGGCCAAGGTGGGGTGCTGCCAGCTGGCCCTGTTTACTTGCTCGCAGATCACTGCTGCTACCCGCAAGCAGGTCCTGCTCTGTGCTGCCTGCTGGATGCTTGCGGATCGCCAGGGCAACCCGGGAGCAGGCCCTGCTGGGGGCTGCCTGCTGGCTGTGGTTGCCTGCTCAAGGGTGGTGCAACCTGCTGCCCAGTAACTGAGGCAATGCCTGCTGGGCTCATGTTGCCAGGGTGTTGCTGCCAGTGTCCTGCTCCACTGCTATGTGCGCTGCCATCTTTGTTGCAAGTGATGGTTAATTTACATATTACCTTTTTATTAGGTAGGGAATAATAAAAGGCTAACATGCAAATACATCAAATTGTGGAACTAGAGCAACTGAACAATCAGTTGCTATGACACGTGCTGACCACCAGTGGGCATGTGTGGAACATGTCAGGTATTGGCCATAGTGGGATGGTGGAGCAGGTGAGCGCCAGACCAAGGTGGGGCACCATTCGCTGTCATCCAGGTGAGCCTCTGGTGGTTACTGAAAATTCTTTGCTCCTGCGTGCTGTGGTCCCACCTGGCTCTCACATCTGTAGCTGGAGCTGGCCCCGCTCGCACCTGCAGCCAGCGCCAGAGCCGCTACTCACATTCACTGCCAGCACAGGCCCTGCTTGCACCCACAACCAGCACTGGAACCACTGCTCGCCCCTGCCACTGGGGCCTGGTGCTGGTCCCAATCACTTGGTGCCATCAGCGGGTGCGAGTAGCAGCTGCTGACCCTGATTGCCCCTGAGGGCTTCTCCACCTCCTCTTGCTCCTGAAGGGGCAGTCATCGGGGCAGCAGCCACTGCTTACAGCCACTGATGGTGCTGGCCCCAATGGCTCCATGCCGTCCGCGCATAGGAGTGGGGGCAGTAGGAGCAGGGCTGCAGGCAGACAGGGGACTGGGTGCTATGGCAGGAGGGTTCAGGCAGGGGCTCGGAGGATGGGCCAAGACCTGCCTCTGTGCCCATCACAGCCTCATGGCCCACAGGCTGTGGTGGGCACAGTTCCTTTCAGGGTACATGAATTCATGCACTGGGCCCCTAGTATAGGATAATAATAATAATAATAATAATAATAATAATAATAATAATGTAATGCACCCTAGCTGGTTTGGTTCAGTGGCTAGAGCATCGGCCTGCAGACTGAAGGGTCCCAGGTTTGATTCTGGCCAAGGGCACATGCCTGGGTTGCGGGCTTGATCCCCAGTAGGAGATGTGCAGGAGGCAGATGATCAGTGATTCTCTCTCATCATTGGTGCTTCTATCTCTCTATCTTTCTCTCTTCCTCTCCAAAATCAATAAAAATATATTTTAAAAAATAATAATGTAATGTTAATTATGGATAATGCGCTATGCTAAATGTTGTGTGTGTATACTTAATCCCCATTGTAATGCTTTAAGGTATATTATGCTACTCTATCCCAATTTTACAGCTAAGGAAGCTAAAGTGGCATCATTTTCCAATATTAAGCAATGTTAGGCAGAACATGTAGTAAAACCTAGGCCATCAAACGTCAAAGTTTACTTTATTAAAACTGAAGGGTTTGTATATATTGAGGTCTCTTCTACTGACCAGGTCCTTGGACTAAGCACTGTTTGGACATTATCACATTAAATCTGCATTATCAGAACCCTAAAGGTAGATATTGTCTTTGTGCACATAAGGAATCAAACACAGAATGATTAGGTTACTTATCACATTTCACTGGATTAATGGTAGAACTTAAATTTATATTTATTGCTCTGGCCGGTATGGTTTGGTTGGCTGAGCATCCTCCCATGCCCTGAGAGGTCCCTGATTGGATTCCAGGTTTTTTCTCATGGATGTTTTTCTTTCTCCCCCTCCCTTCTTCTCTCTCTCTCTAGAATCGATAAAAATATATTTTAAAAAATTATATTCATTACTCTATGACTTCAAATTCAATGATTTTAGTATATAATATGCCCTGGTTTGTCTCTGTGATTGTCAGTTTATCCCTGTTATTCCAGCCTAATTATTCATACAGGTTCCTTACAGGTACCACGATTTGGATGACAAAGTATGCGATTATCCTGCTAATCCCTCACCACACTGATTTCCAGTCTGGAGCTCCTCAATTGACCAACTCGAGTCACAGCTCCTGTTACCAGCAGAGCACATTTTGCTGACCTCTGTAGTGGATGCTGTTCTACTGATCTCATCACCCTAAGACAGCTTACTTGAGAATTGACTGCCTTGATGATGATTATCTTAGGTGTTCTCTGGCCATATCTATGTCTGAGAATCTCCTGTATGCAAAATGTGAGCCTATCTTTTTTATCAGAGATTTTTTTTTTTTACAAATATTTAATCAACATGAGAGAATTCATTCATCCCCTGGAAATCACTGGGTTAGAGGTAGCCCTTCGTTTCTATGTGGGATGGACCAGACACCTCATCCTCTCATTCTGATCATTGCTAGGTTATTACTATTAAACATTAGTAAATACTTAGCCATTTCCTTAAAAAAGCCTAGATTGTGTACTTTACCAAAATATAACGTATTAATTAATATGATAGGCTATAATAAAGATGATCTAAGTTTATATATTTTCACTATAAAGACATTTCAAACTCACACAAAGAAAGATATGAAAGCCAAACAGCATTCTCTTCTTTCAAATTAAGCAGAAAGGCTGTAGAAACATTTTTATCTGTCAGAGGCATAAGGTACTTTTATCATTAGAAGGAGGTGCGTGAGTTCCAATCTCCAGTTTTGCTACTCATCAGCTAAGCAACTGTGTTAAATTATATAAATCTACTAGGGGCCCAGTGCATGAACTCATGCACCTTGAAAGGAACTGTGGGCCATGAGGCTGCAGTGGGCACAGGGGCAGGTCTCGGCCCATCCTCTGCACCCCCTCCTGGCCCCTCCTGCTGCAGCCCCTGGTCTCCTGTCTGCTGGCAGTCCCAATCCTGTTGCCTCTGAGGGCATTGGTCCTGCTCACACCTGCTGACAGCGTGGAGAGATTGGCCAAGACCCACACCTGCTGCCCAATCACCCCTCAAGAGCAGGGGGAGGTGGAGAAGCCCTCTGGTGCAATTGGGGCTGGCAGCCACAGCTTGCACCTGCTGATGGCGCTGAGCAGTCGGGTCTGTGGCCGGGTGCTAGTAGCAGGTGCGAGCGACTGCTCCAGTGCCAGCTATGGGTGCGAGTGGTGCCAATGCTGGCAGTGGGTGTGAGCAGCAGCCCCAGCGCTGGCCATGGATGCGAGCAGGGCCAGTGCTGGAGGAGGTGTCAGTGGCAGGAGGGACCATGGCATGAGGGAGCAAAGAATTTTCAGTAACCACCAGAAGCTCACCCCCATGACAGCAACCAGCTGCCCACCTTGGTCTAGGGCCCCCGCTCACCTGCTCCATCACCCCGCTGTGGCTGATGCCCGCCATGTTTTGTGCACATCCCCTGGTGGTCAGAGCATGTCAAACCGACCAGTTGTTGGGTTGTTCCACTGTTCAGTCTATTTGCATATTAGCCTTTTATTATATAGGATTATGACTATGTTTTCTTACATGTAAAACATAAATAATAATAATTACCTCCAAAGGTTGTTGGAGATTAAATTAGATAATGCATGTCTAACTATTTGCATATAACACCTACTTAACACATCATTATCATTCCTACATTTATTAATCTTACAAATTTTCAAAATGGAACTCTCAACTCAACTTCTGACTTTTAAGATACTTATTTATAAGTTGGTAAATATTTTAAGCAAGTTATAACACATTAAAATTTTTTAGCATTATAAAATGTATCAATTGTTTTAAAGTCAGAATATTCACATAGTTATACCTTTAGTGATTTATCTTTTTTTTATTTTATTAATTTATTTTTTGTTTAAAGTATTACATATGGCTCTTTTCACATAGTTAATTCTTGAAATTATTTCCTTGTTTTCAGTCCAGAATTGATTGTGTAGTATGACAAAAAAAATATTCTCATTCAAAAAGAAGTTTAATATTTAGTCATTTTTTTTTCTTGTTTCTTATACAATATCAAAAAAGACCAGTGAAAATACAGAATGTTAAAAAACTTAACTGCTATTCACAGATATGGCAGGAACAATGTAACTCTTTATTCTAGAGAGTTTTGGTGGCAGAGTTTGGTCACTTCATTAATTTAACTCTTATTTGAGAAAAATGAAATGAATGACTTAAGTATACTGTCACTCTATGAAGATAATCATTAACAATTCATGGAAGAGTAAGCTCATAAGGGCAGGGGTATGTTCATTGCACAAAAGTGAGAGGAAATTGACCAAGTTACCACTGTTCTTTTAGCACTGGATATTTGTTGATTGTTAGTTGATAGGGAAAATGACAATATCTTAGTACTCTTTTCCTCACATTACACCTGTGCATGCAAAGAGATTATTTTATTTTGGATCAGGTCTAAGACCTTGAATGAAAGTGAGAAATTTTACAGATCCAGTAAAGTCCTTCTCTTTTACAGGATAAATTATAGTTTTTACTAGAAGGGAGTATTAAGTTAATAGTTTTTTCAGGCAAGTAATTTATTTCAAAGGGCAAAAGAGCTGCTGAGGTCTCCTGTGCCTCTTTTTCTTACTTTTATTAAATCTTTTATCACTCTAGAAAGCACCTTAGAGCTTGTTGCCCTAAAGAGGATCCTAAAATGCAGTAACATGATGTGTAATTCCCATTCTTATATATCTACCTTGAAGCTCCAGCCTCTAAACAAAGATCCTCATGGTGGCTGTATCTGTTTTTAAAGTGTATTTCACATCATTTGCTAGTAATTAGGCAATTTTTATTCTGAAAACTGTTTTCATAGGTAGGTATCACATACAATATCTTATAAATATTAAGAAAAAAAGGCATCTGATAAGATGAGAAGAAAAAAAAATTGATTTTGTTCTGATGCTACTGTAACAGGGGAGTGGACCTGACTCAACTTCCCTGGAAGAAAGAAGTCTGGGTGTAGGATGGGAATTTAACTACTTGGGTATGCCAGTGAGCAAGTTCTGGGGGATATTCAGAGAGGAATGGAGGAAAGGTTGATCAATAGATGTGTCGATCATTTAGTTATTCCTGAGTGTACAGATGTTTGTCTCTGTAATTAATGTTTGCTAATTTGCACCCATTAAAATTAAGTTTCTACCTTCTCTCAGAAAGAAAAGTACTATGGCCTTCCATGTGTACATTCAAGAGGCTGATTCTCTTTTCATTAAGAAAGACAGTTATTTTTGTAAAATTGGCAAGAATCTGTCAGATTTGCTTGTATTTCACAGGGGCAGAGAGATAATTTACAATTACAAGGGTTCTAAAATAGAGGCTCCAAGAAAAGAGAGTTCAGGGACCTACTGCCTCTGTCTAAAGGGGAAGAATTATACCTAAAGTTTCAAGTTGAGTTGAATGTTACTACTGTCTTGGTCATTAGTTACTGTTACTATTATTTCAATAATAATCTACAATAAAACACTATAGATTATTCAAAAACAAAAGTAACATGATAATCACTGTGCCAAAGAATATTAGTAAATATTAATGTATAAATTTATTTAATGGTTTCTTTTAATTGACAAGAACATTAATACTCACAGTCTTTAAAAATCTAATCTAATAAAAGCATAATATTAAAATTAACGGTTTCTTCAGGACGCCTAAGCCACGCCCACCAGCCAATCAGAGCCAAGGTATGCAAATTAGCCCAGCCAAGATGGCAGAGGCCTCCCACCAGGGTCCAGCAGGGAAGACAAAGTCCACTGCCCTGGGATCCAGGCGGCAGCCCCGGGGTGGGAGGAGTGAGCTGGCTGGAGGCTGTGATCGGTTCATTCCAGGCAGCAGGCAGGCGAGGGGCAGGAGGAGCAAGCCACCAGCCGGCCCCACCCCTCACTGGAGCCTGGAAAGCCACCGATTGTGGGGCAGGCACATGGAGGCTTAAGCCTCCATTCCAGGCAGAAGGTAGCCGAGGGGTGGGGCAGGGGTGAGAGTGGGAGAAAGGAAGCCCAGGCCAGTAGCCAGGCCCCTGGGCACCTGCCTCGCTGCCTGCCCAGGCCAGACGCCCCTGGACCCCTTTCTCAGACCCAGGAGTGGGAGAGAGACAGTTCGGGCTGGTGGCAAGGCCCCTGGGCTCCCGCCTCGCTGCCTGCCCAGGGCATGCAACTTGGTGCTGGGCGGTGGCTGGAAGCCACACACCAGGAGGTGGCAGTACTTGAGGAGGCTGCCACCTCGGATCTCTTCAGGGTTGCGTGTGGCGATGACTCTGTGCTGCAGGTGCTCCAAGGTTTTGTTGAAGTCCCCATACAGGCTCTTGCAGGGACTCAGGAGTGTGAGAAAGACAGTCGAGGCAGCCAGTGAGGCCTCCGGGCTCCCACCTCACTGCCTTCCGAGGCCAGGCTCCCCCAGTCCCATTGCGGGGACACGGGAGCGGGAGAAAGGCAGCCCGGGACAGTGGCAAGGCCGCCGGGCACCCACTGCCTGCCTGGCTGGCTCCCCAGTCCCCATGCATGGATCAGGGAGCGGGGAAAGGCTGGTTTGACCACGAGGCAGTGAACAGGTGGGGTTTTTCCAGCTTTCTGGTGGCTGGAGCAAGATGAGGAATAGGCAAGCTTGGCAGGCAGGCAGCACCGAGCCCTGGCCACAACTCAAAAAAGAACAACATTCAGGGGATGGCAGGAGTCTGAGAGATCAGCACAGGGGGGTGCCTGCTCCAAGCCTCTGTGGTGTGCCTGGGGGCAGGCCCTAGCAGATAGGCACACATAGGACGACTGCTCTGATCCCCCAGTGGTGACACACACTCACACACACACACATACACAAAAGGTGCCTGCCAGACTGGGGCCATCATAGGACATCCACTGAGGGGTTCTGGGCTATGAGTGGGGGCAGGCTGGGCTGAGGGACCCCCCTTCCCCACCCCCGCATGAATTTTGTGCACCGGGCCCCTAGTATCTTTTGAAATAGATATTTTCTTATAGAAGAGGGAACAATTGAATCTAAGAAAAACTAAATTTTCTAAGTCAGTCATTGAATATGTAACTAAACTGGAATTAATCCTAGCTCTCCCCACAAAGTTTAAGCTTTAGAATCAATCCTTAATTGAATCATGTTTCTATTAATGCCAGCTCTAAGATTTTATCTACTTTATTTAACTTTTCTTTGTCTTACTCCATATCTATAGATAAGGGACAATACTAGTATCTGACTCATAGGGTTAGTATGAGCATTACATGAGACATAGCAAAGGAAATTAGAGTAGAAAGGCTAGCCCAAAGTAAGTATCCTAATAAAAGTTAATTATTACTATAAATTATGTGCACTCACTCTGCCATACTGCCTTTTAAGGGATAGTATTTTGATGATTTCAGAATGAATTATATATGAATCATTATTGTAGGTATCAATTACTTACTTTTCTTTTCCTATACTGAATTTGATGAGACTATGCATTATTTTGATAAACTTGTTTTGATTATGGGTTGTCTATTTATTAATATAAACAAACTATTTTGAATATGAAATAAAGTAAAATAAAGGTACATGGAACTAGTACTCTACTGCTTTCTTTGTAGTAGTAGTGTGTGAGAATATTTAAGCACACAGCTACAAAGCTAGATACTAGAGTTCATATCCTGGCTCTAAGACTAAGAGGTGACCAAAGGCAAGTTAATCTAAATCTCTCAAACTCTAAATCATCTTTACCATCTGTAAAGCAAGAATTATTATAATAATTATTATTCTTTTGAGGATGAAATAAACTAACACTTAGAATAGTTTCAGATATGCTGGGTCTGACCAGCAGACCCTGAGGATGAATGATTACTCTGACACATGTTTCTGTAAAAGGAAAGCTAAGGGACTGCCTGGCTAGAGAAACCAAGCAAATAAACCATCACTCACAATGTAGATAGAATATGGGCATAGGTCTCATACTCTTGTTTTTCAAGCCAGCCTCCCAAACCAGAGAGTTTAATCTTTACTTACACAAATGAAAATGAATTACTTTATGGTTCAAGAAAGAATTCATTAACTCCCTTGTGGAAAAAGTCAATTTTGCATTTCTGATTACCTATAAATGCTGTCATTTTTTTATTTCTCCTTTGAATAATTTCTAGAAACATATGTAACATGTGAACATATGTAAATAATTTCATTTTACTTAATT
Organism: Murina feae; assembly: GCA_004026665.1. Taxonomy (NCBI): domain Eukaryota; kingdom Metazoa; phylum Chordata; class Mammalia; order Chiroptera; family Vespertilionidae; genus Murina; species Murina feae. The sequence continues at coordinate 9,832 of PVJC01052598.1, forward strand.
GTTGAGAAAATCTCAACAATTTTCTCAACAATTAAGTAAAATGAAATTATTTACATATGTTCATTTATATATGTTTGAGTCATGAACTTATTCTTTAAAATTATTTGATACTATATATAAATCATATGAATTAAAATTTATATGAGAGTATATATTTCTTAATTATCTTTACTGTGGATATCTTTTGTGTTTGAATCTATATGTGGTGAGAAATTTCACAAAGATTTGATTTCTTTTAAAAAAATTAAGTGCTTGGGTCTTCTACTTGAGAAAAAAAAAACAACTAAGTACAAAAAGTAAAACTCTACCAAAACTGTTTTACTTTATATTTGAAAATATCTCTTTCAATGATTCATGAATTATATATGAGAATCACAAGTTACACATTTAATATGCTGGATAATTTAATTTGAAAATATTTCATAAAGCATAATGCTAATTTTCAAATGGATTATCCTACATCATTTCCTTATTTGATCCACTTAGGTTGCTGGTTTAATATCTAATTGTTTTCTTGTTATTAATGTGCACATACTGACTACTTTCAAATGTTAATTACGAGAGATGGAGATGATTATGATTTTATCACAGCATATCATATTTTAAACAAACACTAAGAAAATACACACACATATACACACAACCTGATAACAAAAAGAATGTAGACATTTGTTACTTCTTTGTAGTCTTGCAAAGGCTAAGAAGTTCTTGAGTGATTCTCTTTAAAAACATGGAAATCAGAGTCTATCTGTAAAATCTCAAAATAAAGTGTTGAAAACATAAAATTCAAAAGATACAATAAGTATTTTCTCAACAAGATATTAAAAATGTATGCTTTTATGTTAATACTAGGGGCCCGGTGCATAAAATTTGTGCACTGGGGGAGGGGGTTCCTCAGCCCAGCCTGCCCCCCTCACATACTGGGAGCCCTCAGGGGGTGTCCTACTGACAGCTTAGGCCTCGCTCCCTGCACCCCTTGGGGAGAGAGCCTAAGCTGCAGTCTGGGCTTCCTTTGTGGGAGGTGACAAGGGGAACCCACTAGCCCCATCACTCCATTGCTGCAGCCACTGCCAGTCACCCCAGCCACCAAGGTGTCTTCATTAACACGGACTCCAGTCCCTTCACCATGAAGAAATGACAACTTTCTTTAGGCATTTTCAAGATGTGTCTTTCATAGCATATGGCCTTTCTTTCTTTCTTTCTTTCTTTCTTTCTTTCTTTCTTTCTTTCTTTCTTTCTTTCTTTCTTTCTTTCTTTCTT
>PVJC01052599.1:0-11093 GCA_004026665.1 Murina feae
CCCTCAAGGGACTGTGGGTAGCCTGAAAACAGCCCTCACCCAGGCTGGCCACATCCTCATGGGGTGAGTGTCCCCATTGGGGCCTTGACAAGCCTGCAAACAGCCATCAGCCCCTCACACAGGCTGGCCAGGGACACCAGCAGGTGGACATCCTTTGAGGGGTCCCAGATTGTGAGAGGGCACAGGCCAGGCTGAGGGAACCCCTCCTTCCCCAGTGCACAAACTTTGGTTCACTAGTCCTTTAGTAACTCAATAAAGAATGATGCTTTGACTTTATTTGTATTGTGGGAATTTTATAAATAACTTTGTATACATTAAGTGCTCACATAACCATGATGGTATGTTCTAGGACGTATAAGTGAAATGATATAAAACAAAATCAATTTTACAATACAGGTTAATTAATAAGACAAGAGTTAAGTACCTGTGGACATTTTAACACAATAAAATGATGTTGAGTTTGAGGACCCATGGTACTACATCATTAAACATTGAAATACACCTTTAAGGAAGGGCTAGTGATATGAGAAATCCACATTAATGTGTAAGTTATTTAGAGAGTTAACACTGAAGATTTTCATTTTGAAAGCAGCTTTGAACCTCAGATGAAGATGAACTTTGTTTTAGTTACTTATAAAATTTATGCAGAGGTGTCTTCTAACAGATTAGTAACTTGGGGAGGGGAGTCTTGCAAAGTAAGATCCTACCTGGTGGCAGGTCCATTTTTTCTGTTGTTCAGGTTATAGTGTCAAACAGGAGCTACAGGATGGGATGACTAAAACAATTCAGTGCCTTTGGGTACCCATAACCCTGCAATTGGCATATGCAGGGCTTTCTAAGTTGTTCCATCATCACTTTCACTACTGGAGTTCAGTGAAACTTTTCAATTAGTCAGTGTCCCTGGAAATGATGCTAAAAAGTACTGTGGCATAAAAAAAATAATAGTTATAGTTTACTATGAACTTATTGGTTCAAATGTATCCTATTTAATATTCACAATCACAATAAAGTTGATATTGGTAAATTTCAGGTGTATTAAAAATAAGTCTCTCAGTCAGATCAGTGATATTCTGAGGTCTATCTCTTTTGTCTTTTGGTTCATCTTGGCATCAGTTCAATGTGAGGCCCTTGCCCTAAACTGCTCCCAATGCTAAGAACTGGCAATTTACTACTTTGTTTTCAATGATTGGTCAAAAAGAATCATCCAGGTAAACTTTGTGGATTTTCTTTGATTAACTAGACTCCTTTCAACATTGACATTCTAAACTTTAGACACAAGAATAGACCTGGGTTGTGGGGAGGACATATGAGAGAAATGTAGGTGGAAGTATCTGAACATTGGCCCACCACCTAGAATTAATAATAATGTCATAGACTTGGGTGATGATTTCCACAATTTTCTCCAGTATTTGTATGGTACTTATAAAAACAGTTGTTTATATCTAGCAGTTCATCTGCAGGTATTACTTGATTTTGAAGCTATAGGACACCTCAACTGACAGCTGAGATTGCTGGAATTTACTTTTTATTTCTAATAACAAAACATTTTGAAGTCTACATTAAGACGCTGGGAAGGAACTTTACTTCAAATTCCTTGCTGCTTTAGGATCTTTCTGAGCTTGAAGAAAGGAAAAATGAAGGCATTGTGGTTGCACCACTTCAGAAGCAAAGCCTAAGTTCTCTGTTTTAGAGGTGGTGTCATCCTAAGTACAGGAGTTTGGGAGTTGGCATCGCCGAGGAGACTCTGGATAAGCTGGAAGAGGGTCTGTTTCTGGTGTGTGTTGGGGTGGTGGGGGCCTCTCCTTTTTTCTGTCATTTAAAACTCATCTTTTCAGATACATTATCAAGCCCTCCCCTGGTTAAACTAACGCTCTGAGAAGAAGTTTTCTGCCTTACAACACAGGTTTTTTGCTGGCTTGTTTTTGTTTTTAAATTTTAGGCAATACCTGACAGAACATTTAACTTTAAAATTTTAGAGATGACTTCTTGCTAGGATGCTTTGCAGGAGGGAAATTTTGGTTAAGATTTTGCTTCAAATACTGATTGCATGTAGCCTTCTGTTAAAATTATCTTCCAAAGATTTAACTAAACTCTCATGTAAATATTTTGTTCTTTGCCTCTTATAGAAGGGCTACAGGAGAAAGAGTCAAATTTAAATAGGATATTCTGATTAGTCCTGAGTTATTTTTTTAAAATCTATAGCACTTTTGCTTAGGGTTTTAAGTCAGAGACAGGGCTGTCTGTGGATGGAGTGGATTAATAGCTGCCCTGGTCTGCTTGGGTTGCTTAAGTTCCTCCCCTCTTCCCCTCTCAATACCCTCTGGATCTTTTGCCATCAAGGGAGCGGGAGGAGGACACCTTTGGGGGATCCCCTGCCTTCATCTCCAAGCTGGAATACTTATCGTGATCTTTCAGTTTCCCAGGCACATGTTGGAGCACTTCAGAGTCTCTGTGGACACCTCATTTCTCAGCTTTTCCTTCGGACTTTTTTTGTTAGCCTATTTTTTACACCAACTTTTATCCATTGCCTCAGCAGCTGCCATGTTAAAACATTTACATAAAATGGTTTTCACAAAATACCCTCTGAGGATTGAGGCTTTAGGGACTAGGCAGCCAGACACCCCTCTGGCAGCCTAGGAGCCCTTGGCGGATGTCCATTTCCCAGCAGGGAGCAGGACTTGGCTGCAGTCAGACATCCTTAGTGCTGCTGAGGAGGTAGGAGAGGCTCCCAACATTACCACTGTGCTGGCAGCCATCAGCCTGGCTTGTAGCTGAGCAAAGCTCCCTCTGTGGGAATGCACTGACCACCAGGGGGCAGCTCTTGCATTAAGTGTCTACCTATTGGTGGTCAGTGTGTGTCCTAGTGTCCAGTCATTGCCAGTCGTTCTGCTGTTAGGGTAAATTTGCATATTACCTTTTATTATATAGGATAGAGGCCTGGTGCACAGGTGAGGGCTGAGTGGTTTGCCCTGAAGTGTGTCTGGGATAAAATTGGGGAGTCCTGCTCAGGTTCCTGGACACCCTGGGTGAGGGTTGATGGCTGTTTGAAGGCTGGCTGAGCCCTTCAGCGGGGACCCTCACCCCCTGAGGGTGTGGCCAGTCTGAGTGGGTGTGTGAGTGCTGTTTTCAGGCTGGCCACGGCAGCAGGCTGGAAGCAGGTATCTGGGATTTATTTAACTTTTATAATTGAAACTTTGTAACCTTGACCAAAGGTCAGATCTGGCAGGGAAGGCAGGAAGCTTGGCTTCCTCCATTGCCAGGGGCAACCCAAGCCTCCTGCTCACTCCAGCTTCATGGCCACCACCATCTTAGTTGGGTTAATTTGCATATCAGATCCTGAGTGGCTTCTGGGCATGGCTTGTGGCTACTGCAGGGGAATGGTCAATTTGCATGTTACTCTTTTATTAGAATAGATGGACAATCATTAGGAAACAAAAAGAAAAAGAAAAAAATGTAATTCTCATAGAGGCTGTCCCAGATGGGTACATGAAATTTGAAAAGGGATTTCTATATCTAGTGGTTTCAGAATTAAGGTGAAAGTAGTAGCTATTTTAGAGTTCAAATTCCAGCTCTTCTTTTAACTAGCTTGACAATCTAGGACAACTGAAATAACTTCTCTGTGTCTCAGCTTTCCCATTTCCAAAATGGGGTAATAATATGTATCAATAAAGTTATTGTGAGGATTAAGTATGAAATGTTCATTATAGATGCCCAGTAGCCTAATAGATATTAGCTGTAATAATCATCTTTATAATAGTCTGCAAAAGTATACTAATAACATTTGAGTAGTTAACCTAAAGATGGATTTTCTTTACTTCTTGTTTTTCATTTGTCCTGTTTTACTTGTATGTTTTATAGAATTGAGAAGAACATTTATTTCAGCATTGGGAATAAAAATTTGTGTCAATTAACCAAATTGTTCAATTTAGTGATATATAATCAAAATGTTATTTATTTAAAAAAATATTAAATACCTAGTAAATGTCAGGCACTAACAGTCCAAGAAATTGACAAGTAAACAGGTGATTTACATACAATGTAACAAAGCCTGTGATACAAATATACACATAGGAGTATGTGATAGGAGCATGACTTTCACCAGTTCCTCTTAGATTTATCCTTTTTTTTTGCTTCAGAAGTAAAGAGTTAGACCTATTTTTCTCTTTAACTGAGTGGTTTAAATTGGATTTTTAAAAATTTCTGAAGATGAAAAAAAAAAGCATCTTGACTTATGGAGGACACTAGAAATACTATTTCTTGTAGAGCAGGAGCTTCCTATTAGCATAGTCACTAACAGGGTTATCTTTGTTTCTCTTTTTAAAGATAGTTTATTGATTTCAGAGAGGAAGGGAGAGAGAGAGATAGAAACATAAATGATGAGAGAGAATCATTGATTGGCTGCCTCTTGCACTCCCCATACTGGGGATCAAACCTGGAAAACCAGGATTGTGCCCTGACCTGGAAATTGAGCCATTACCTCCTGGTTCATAGGTCAACACTCAACCACTGAATCACACCAGCCAGGCATTACTAGAATTTTCAGTCTGAAAAGTTCTTTCCCATACATTTTTATTTGATATCCATTTTTCCCCTAGTTTTTACGTGCTCTTCTTCATTTTAGCATTTAGAGAACTGGGCAGTAACCCAAAAAACAATGCCTAGGGATTCTTAAGGGTAATGTAAAGGTAAAGACAGAAATGATTTTTTAACCTTCAAGTTCTGTACCAACAAAATGAATATAAGCTTTCATGGCATTTATTGAAAATACACACATTTTTAATTCTTTGCACTTTTCAGAATTCTCAATCGTAATCCTCTGACAACTGTTCAAGATCCATATCTTTTCAACTTGCCAGCATTGAAATATTTGTAAGTATTGCAACATGAGATGATTTCTGTTCTTTCTTACTTTCACCAAAGACTAGATATTTTGCATTTTGACTAAAAAGTAGGGGGGGGCTTTGGGGGGTAATAGATCAACCAAAGGACTTTTATGCATGCATTTAAGCATAACCAATAGACACAAATCACTGGGGCTTAGGGGAGGCTGGGGGAAGGGCAGGGAAAAAAAGAAAAAAAGTAATAATTTAAATTTTAACTGGGTTATTGAAAATGATTATTACCACAGAAAAATGTTAAAGAAAGACTGTATAAGGGCAAGACAGCCAGGAGAGTAAGGGAGTAGTGTTGAAGAACACATTCAGACATGAAACATGTAGGTGCGTGTAGAAGTACCATTCATCTCCGAAGGAAAAAAAAAATGAATAAGTTGTACATTATATATATATTTTAAAAAGAATAATCAAGTTGTGGTTGCAATTGAGAAAGACAAATAGGAAAATGGTAAAAATAACACAGACCTAATTTTCACCAAAGTAATTGATTTGACGATGCAGATACATTTCAATTTCATCAAGAAGAGCTCTTGGAAAATATCACCTATGGGAAATAAATTCTTGAGTTGGCTAGACAGAGAAGCCAGAGTTGAAATAACCAGATGTTGTTAAATGTCTCTTAGAGATAGATTTGTTGTCTTTGAGTTCATATCATGCATTCTTGGTCCTTCACCTTCAGAGACATGGGAGCAATCCATGTGTCACAACAGTTGATAACATACTCAAGATGAGCCTGACACTAGAAAAAGTGTAAATTGTTTTTTCATATATTTATTTTCAATTAGTTATTATTTTAGGATTACTTTATTATTTTCATAAGTCAGGTTAATTGAGGTATAATTTTTATTAAATAAAATTCACTCTTTTAACCCTGGCCAGTGTTTTTTAAAGGTTAGATCATTGGCCCCTACACTGAAAGGTCTGAGGTCTAATTTCCTGTCCAGAGCATGTACCTGGGTGGCAGGTTTGATCCCTGGCCCTGGTTGCCTGCCTGCAGAAGGCAACGAATCAATGTGTTTTTCTCCTATCAATGTTTCTCTCTCTCCCTCTTCTCTCTTCCCACCTTCCCTCCCTTCCACTTTCTCAAAAACAAACAAACAAACAAAAATCGGCAGAAAATATATCCTCAGGTGAGGATTAACAAAAATAAAAAATCACTTTTACAGTGTACAGTTTAGCGAGTTTTGATAAATGTGTAGTTTTGAACAATGCACCCCATCATATTAGAGATACAGAACACTTTTATCATCCTATTAAGGTTGCTGATGTTTCTTTTCTGTCAATTCTTCCTCCCACCTGCAGCCCCTTGCTATCACCGATCTGATTTTTGTCCTTATAACCTTGCCCTTTCCAGGATGTCTTATAAATGAAATCATGTAGAGTGTAGCCTTTTGTATTTAGCTTCTTTCATGTAGCATAACACCCTTTTTAAATACATTAATACATGTTGCTGCATCTATTAGTAGTTCTTTACTTTTTCTAAAATATATTTTATTGATTTTTACAGAGAGGAAGGGAGAAGGATAGAGAATTAGAAACATTGATGAGAAACATTGATCAGTTGCCTCTTGCACACCCACTACTGGGGATCGCAACCAATGTACATGCCCTTGAGTGGAATCAAACCTGGGACTTTTAAGTCCACTGGGGGAAGCTCTATCCACTGAGCCAAACCGGTTAGGGCAGTAGTTCTTTACTTTTTATTGCTACATAGTATTCCAATTGTGTGTATATACCAGTTTGTTTATGCAGCCATCAATTAATAGATATTTAAGTTGTTTGTAGTTTTTAGGTTTTTAAGAATAAAGCTGTTAAAAACACTCACAAGGCCCAGGTGTGAGTGACTCAATGGTTTAGAGTCAACCTGTGAATCAGGGAGTCATGGTTCAATTCCCAGTCAGGGCACATGCGTGTGCTGTGGGCTTGCAGCAGGCAGCTGGCCAATGGTTCTATCTCATCATTGATGTTTCTATTTCCCTCGTCCTCTCTGAAATTATATATATATATATATATATATATATATATATATATATATATATATTCTAAAAGATTATCAATGTGAACTCATGGGCTCTTCTTTGAAATAATTACTTTATATTTTATTAACAGTACTCTTTGTGGTTGTGAGAAGGAGATACATCTGAATTAAACTACAGATCAGCGTCACCCAGTTCTAATCACTATCACATTTATTCTAGGCATCCCATATCCACTGCCATTCTTACCCTTCTGCTGGGCACTTCTTTCCTCCTTTCTATTTATTTACAACTATCTTTTCCCAGTCATGCATTGCTGTGCCTCAGTCTGGTTAAATGGAAAAGAAAGAAAAGAGAAAACACACGTTTCTAATATGTTTAATTGTACAATGCTTGTAGGTATACAATGTGCTCTCCTGGATGGCTGCCCCTCGCATGCTGCCCCCACCCTGCCCTGCTCATCTGGCCTCACACATGTGCACCTGTGCACCCCAGGCCCCGCAGTGCCAGCCTGCAGCCCCATTCCTCACAGGCAGCCCTTGCTCCATGCCCCATGCCCCATGCCCTCTCACCCAAAGAGGCTCAGCTGCTCCCAACTCCCACCAACAGTGTCCATCACCGAGCCACCTGAAAGACTGAGTAAAAAGGAGCCAAGGAAGCTCCCCACCCTCCAGCACCACACTCCCCAAGTGCCCTTGGCAGGTGATGTGGGGGGACTAGAGCCCAGCCCCGCTGGAGGTCTAGCCCCACTCTGGTTGATATTTTGTAACAATATAATTGGCATGTAGTTTAAATTCCATCTCTGGCAGATTGAGTGAATTCCAAAATTCTTTTGGATAATTAATTACTTCATCTGCTTCCACCACAGTGTTGACGGACGTGTATGTGACTGCATGGCTTTAAATGTTAGACTGAATAATGTTTAGTTCCTAGTGTGTGTTGCTTTTATGTCCAAAAGATGGCGCTGTTTTTTAAAAAAAGGCATATTTTTACTTGTCACAGGTGTGACATCTATATAACGTAGGTATATAAAAACAGGCACCTATGTAATGTTGTATCAAAATTTCAAAGAAATCAGTGAAGAACTTTCCGAGATTGAAGATTTTGAACAAACGGACATTTACATTTTTATTTATATAAATATTCATGAGTAACAAGTGGCCAACTGATCCTTATAAAACCCTTCAAGAGGTATTCCCCAACATTTTTTTTTTTTTTTGCCCAGCCCTCTGGTAGCCTTGGCCTACCTCTTCTATCTACTCAGGTAATTCATTTGCGAATCTTTAATTCTTTCGTTTCCATTTACAGGATCTTACCTAACCATTTGGCCTGCTGCCTCTGCCAGTTTAAATATAATATTGAGGCTGTCCCCACGTCAATCAAACTGCATTGTGACAATGAGTGTCATGCAAAAATACATTGTGGTGAGTCTGAATTGTCCATGAAAAAGTTTTTAATTTTATTTTTTTTATTTGTAATCAATGATGATAAGTTTGTAAGCAAATAAAATAACCAACCATATTATTTTTATTCATTTAATCGGAGATCAATTCTAAAATTTTAAGAACTACTGGCTTAAAGTCAGATGAAGGGAAGGGTATTACCATTAATGGCCAAATAGTGTGTGTTGTGCTCTCTGCTGGGTGCTTTACTTCCAAATGAGAATTTGTTCATTAGTGAGTCACAGATTGTAAACTGTTTTGTACGCATTACTTTTCAATTGCCCTTTGTCTTGTAGGACAGATATATATACATTTTTATTTTGTTGTTTCAAGTTTATGAAAAGAGTACAAATGATACTGTTTTATGTAAATTTTATTTGGAACCTGAGAGTTTTTGGATCTATCACCAGAAGCTGCTACCCAGCCCTTCTAAGGCATGGGAGGGCTTTGTATTCCTAGACTATCCAACTCTCAGCTTGCTCTGAAGCACATGGTTTTCTATCGACGAAACAGTCATGTGCTTTTAAGTATTTTTCTACACATTAGTTTTATTGGCAGCTACTTCATAACTTCCAAAATATATTTCATGTCCTCATAACTTGCATATGGGTTTCTGTCAGTGGTCTGGGGAACATCATAAATAATACTGCTGTGCTACTTACGTGAAGTCAGTGTTGCTTATTTTTAAAAACAATGTTTTGGACAATTATATTACTCCCTTCTGCCCAACAGTGGACAGAACAGGTTTTTTAATTTCCTTTTACAGGTGAGTAACAACAAGATCAGAAAGGGCTAAGAGCTGTCACCTAGTGGCCAGGTCTCCAGCTCCCAGTTTTGGGCTCTCCCCAAGCCCATGCTCCTCTTTCCCAGGACATTACCACGTTCTCTGACCCTTACCACCACCAGAAGCAATACTTGTAATTCTGGAAAATAAACCCAGTCACACAATGGTACACTTGAACTTCACACAATGAGAAGCTTTTGATGGTTTCCCAAGTAAAGCTGAAAACATAAGAAGTGACATGAAATTAGAGCATAGTAGGCATCTGACATAAGTTTTTTTCTTCTGTATTTAAGAACCCCAAGTATTATTCCATAGATTTACTGAAAGTTCCACAGTGATAGAAAACCTGACAAGTTTTCTTAATGTGCATCCCATATGCTTGCCTAAATCTTAAGCACAGAGTGAGGGTAGAATTTATTTTTTTTTTTCTGTACAGAGTCTTCTGTTATGGGGCTGACATATGTGGAAGCACGACCCAAGTAAGGAATCAGTGGGTTAGTGGAGAAGAGTGTGTCCAGATGAGGACCTATTAGCAATGGGTGTTAATCATGGTCATCTGTGATGGTAGCAAGAACACTAGCATCCTGAAGAGTGGAGAGAGGAAGCCTCAGGCTCCCTCGTCATCTGAGGCAGGACAGGATGGGGTGCGTGAATGTGAGGAGTCACAGTAGATCTGCAGAGGGTCTAAGTGGTTCTTCCAGCCTTGGCTTTTTTATAGTAACTGGCAATTGACCCTTGGGGAGCAATGGAATAATCCTAAACATAGTTACCATATGTCATGCTATGGAATGTTCTAAGTAAATAATCACTTGTATAAAAATGCATTTTCTCCTTTTGTTGTATCAAAAATCAAAGGTTTAAGTTGGTGTTTATTTTTCTCCTCTCTAAATGGCACTCAAATATTTGCTGATTTCCTATTTATTTGATTGGAATGTATGGCTATGGATTGACAAATACTGTTCCATGATTCTTTCAACATCAAATGTGGTCTCTTTCTTCACAGAAGAAAAAGTACTTACAGAAGGACCATTCATGAGAATATTACAAGGCCGGAAGAAGTACAACACCACTGAGCTCACAATTGAGCCAGAGAGGCCATCCTCAAAGAAAAATAGTGAGACTTTGTCAGCCTTCATGAGTGAGCAGCTAGACTTTAATGATAAAAATGATAGTATTAGTGCACTGAATTATATACTGCCTTATTTCTGTCTTGAAAATAATTTCTTATTGACTTTGAGAGGAAGAGAGAGGGAGAAAATTAGAAAGAACAATAATGAGAGAGAATAATTGATCAGCTCCTCCAAGTTCCTCACTTGGGATGGAGCCTGCATCCTAGGAATGTGCCCTAACCTTGATCTCCTGGTTCATAGGTGAATGCTCACCACTGAGTCCATTGGCCTCGTTGCCTTACTCCTAGAGGCATATCTAGAAGATAAAGAATCAATGTTATTACCATTCATTAAACTCCCTTTTTCAAATGTACATAATGCAGATATGCCCCTGAGTCATTTGATAAACTCCAGAGGGAAAACTTCCCTTAAACCTGAATTATACTATTATAAATTGAGAGAACTATTTTCTGGAACAGGCTTTTTGATGAATTTGCTTGATGAGAAGCAGGAAGTGATGGTATCCAAGGGAGAGCCGGAGACAGAACAATGGAAAAATGAGAGGATGGAAGCCCTGCGTGAACAAGAAGAAGAGGAGTCTAATGAGGTGAGGATACCTCCTGAAACTCAGAACCCGGGCTTTTAGTCAGTTTAGGATATACCATAAAAGTACTCAGGCAAGAAGACCGGGGACACCTCGTCTGAATTTTTCTCTTGACCATGTGACTTTGGCTAAAATAGTGATCTCCCATTTTGCTCATTCAGGAATTGTACCCACTGTTCTAGGGTAGAGGAGAAGAGTACCTAACACCCAAAATAAGTAAATTATACTAGAAAACGCTTATTCTCAGATAACACATTAGATTTGATATGTTCTTGAAGAAACT
>PVJC01052600.1:0-11088 GCA_004026665.1 Murina feae
AGAGGGGGAAGGGGAGGAAGGACAGGGGGAAGAAGGAAAGAGGAAAGGCCATGAAAGGGAAAGGAAGAAGGGGAAAGTGGAGAAGAGGGAAGTAGAAGAAAATAGGAGGAGAAAAGGGAAGGAGGGAAAAGAGGACATTGAGAAAAAGGAAGGGAAATACCAGGAGACAGGCAATGGAGGGAGTGAAAGGCTGGGAAAACAGGGTGAAGGAAAAGAATCCAGAAAAGTGAGCAAAATCAAAGGATCTGTGAAATATGAGAGAGGTAAAACATATCAAAAAAAGTTTATTAGTAACACAAAGGGAAAGGGGAAAGAACATGAAGTACAGAGGTTCAGAATGCCAGTGCATTCAAAGCAACTTTTACAAAATGGTTCTAAAATTTTTCTGAAGCCACCAGATTCCAAAAAATTCTGGAATAATGTATTACCACATTATTTGGAACTGAAATAACAAACTAAATTTGACCTGATTATGTCTAGACAAAATATTTGATCCCCTTACATGTAATAGTTACTCAATACATTTTATTAAATTGATTTTATGTCATGGTTACATTACATGTGGTATAATAACAACTGATAAAGACAACATAAGGAACTGGTAAATTTTGGCTTCTCTTAAACTATTATCTTGGTAAATGTTTCCCCCAAATTATCCTATATAATAAAAGAAAAACATGCAAATTAACCATCCCTCCACTATGCTCAAGCCATGCCCACAAACCACATCCACCAGCCAATCAGGAGCGAGTATGCAAATTAACCCAACTAAGATGGTGTCAGCTACAGACAGCAGGAGGCTTGGGTTGCCCCCGGCGATGGAGGAAGCCAAGCTTCCCGCCTGCCTTAGCTGGCCCTGGGCTCTGCTCAAGGCTACAAAGTTTTAATTATAAAAGATAAATAAATCCCAGGGGAAAAAAAAGAAAAAAAGGCTAGGAGCTTGGGTTGCTGGGGGGTGTGGCCAGCCTGAAAACAGCCCTCAGCCCCTCACCCAGTATGGCCACACCCCCATGGGGTGAGGGTCTCCACTGGGGGGCTTGGCCTGCCTGCAAACAGCCATCAGTCCCTCACCTAGGCTGGCCAGGCACCCCAGCAGTACCCCCACCCTGACCCAGGACACCCTTCAGGGCAAACCAGCTGGCCCCCACCCATGCACCAGGCCTCTATCCTGTATAATAAATGCAAATTGACCCTAACAACAGAACCACTGGGAATGACTGGTCACTATGTCACACACTGACCACCTGGGGGCAGACGCTCAATGCAGGAGCTGCCCCCTGGTGGTCAGTGTGCTCCCACGGAGGGTGCTCTGCTCAACTACAAGCCAGGCTAATGGTTGCCAGTACAGAGGTGGTGGCAGGAGCCTCTCCCACCTCCTCAGTAGCATTAAGGATGTCTGACTCCAGCTTAGGCCTGCTCCCCACTGGCAAGTGGACATCCTTCAAGGGCTCCCAGGATGCCAGAGGGATGTCTGACTGCCAGCTTAGGCCTGATCCCCTGGGAGGCGGGCCTAAGCCAGCAGGTGGACATCCCCCAAGGGGTCCCAGACTGCAAGAGGGCACAGGCTGGGCTGAGGGACCCACCCCCACCCCACCCCCCCAGTGCACAAATTTTTAACTAGAAAACATCAAAAGGTCAAAGCTGATAATTAACATTACATATTCCTCATTAAAGATAGTTTTAGAAAATAGGAGTACACTATAAGAATATTTTGTTTGTGTCTACAAAAAGCACAGACCACTAGGGCTATAAAGACATCTGATTTCTTTTTTTAAACAAATATATTTATTGATTTTTGCAGAGAGGAAGGGAGAGGGATAGAGAGTTAGAAACATCGATGGGAGAGAAACATCCATCAGCTGCCTTTTGCACACCCCCTACTGGGGATGTGCTCGCAACCAAGGTACATACCCTTGACTGGAATCGAACCTAGGACCCTTCAGTCCACAGGCTGATGCTCTATCCACTGAGCCAAACCAGTTAGGGCAACATCTGATTTCTTATAAATATTTAGCACACTTATTTTCAGTCTGATTATAGTTGACCTACCACATAGAATAATTTTATAAGAATTGATGGTACTCAAAAGCTAACATGAGGAATTCACATTTTAAAGAAATATAGTAGTGCTGTCTTTTCTCTACCTTTTATGTGTCCTTTTTGCAACAATCTACCAAGTGACGGTTGGATTCAGAGCTCAGATCTTAATAATGTAGTCTTTTTAGTTACTGTGTAGGCAAATGGCAGTATATATAATGAAATGGAGATTAACTTAAACCTATAATTAGGAAGTAAGCAAAACTTTAAGTATTTCTTGGCCAGGCAAAGCTACTCATTAGGCCTCAGTCTTCTCGTCTGTAAAATGGAGTGGGTTAGATAATATAACCATACTTCTAACTCTTAAATTATTTTATTCTTAGGCTGATTTACTCTATCATATGCATTGTTTGCATAAGACATTTTTAAGAAAGAATTGCACTCTAAAATTAATCCAGTTTTCGATAAACTATTGTTCTTTTCTCTTAAAAAGTTATGACAGGTTTAATGTCTCTTGTCTTCTGTAATTCTGTATTTCTAAACTATAATTTCCACGCTTTAACTGTACTGTGAGAAACTTCGTTCTCAGTAAATATTTTTATGTACTCTCAATGTATTCTTCATTGCCTATTCTGTAATTCTGTTTGTTGCTTGTCAAATGTTTCAAGTAAAATAAAAATTAAATGTGCACAGTCACTAATTATTTGAAAGGAGAAACTAATCTTAGATATTGAATTTTGGAGAGGCTAGATTTCTACTACTGTAATTTCAATCTTCCCTTAACATTTGCACTGTATATAATGCAGCTATTCATAGCTCCCTTTTCAACTGATTTCCTTCCCCAATCCTTCCTCTATCTTGGACATGAGGATTTCTTTTACATTCTTTTATCAAGGAAGATAGATTTTGGAGAGACTTCCTGTGAATTTTGTGTAGTTGAGTTCTTTGCACATTTGATTCTCCTTGAATGAGAAAGAATGTGAAGAGAAAGACCAGAATATGAAGTGAATAAATTATAAACTGTGTCTACCTCAGTATTTAAACTGATTGAGATAACAATTTTTTAATTATCACTTCTGACCCATTTCTTCACATTTCCCTGTCCAAAATATTTTTGTGCTGTTTTAGAATCAATGATTTGTGTGGCATAGTATCCTTGTCAAAATACTGGCCTGGTCATTTTCAGATCTGAATACTTGGTTAAATAAATTGGAATAACTAGTTCCTTCATTATGCTCTCCTTCTGCTAGTCAATCAAGCTTTTAACTGTAGTTTATCAGTGAGCATTTCTGAGGCAAATGTGAGTGGTGTGTATAGAATCCACTGAGTTACAGTTTAAAATGATGACTCTGGAAGAGTGCTAGTTTAAGGTAAGCTATAAAGGAGTATGACCGAAGGATCTACTGCTGCTGAACATCAGCACTCGAGGTGAGTGCAATTGGAATGTCTGTTGTTACTTCACTTAGTTATAAACTTGCTGTACACATATAAAAAAAGAAGTACAGTGGAGGAAGGTGCTGTAATTCCTTCATTCTTTCCATTGTGAAAAGTAAATGTGATATTATATGCCCAGTACCTGACACATAGCTTAGTATTTGTTACGTATTATTCATTCAACAAATATTTATATACCACGCACCAAAAATGGAACAGTAGCTTCCCCAAATCAGCTGTATCTCAAGAAGTGAGGGCTGCTTACAGTCAACCTTCTGTGGCCTTCTTTCCTGTCAGCAATGTTAGGGAAGCAGAGATTTCTTGAAATAATACCAGGTAAAAAGGAGTTCCTTGACTCTGCCTTAACTGGTGTTTTAACAATGTCCATTGGTTTGCCTTTGCTCCCATGTTCTTAGCCAGGACTGCCCAAAGATAAAAATGGGATCTTAAAACCCATCTATGGCTTTCCCACATTGAATACCTTATTAAGAAGAAAATGCTTTTGTACCTTGGTTATACAGAGAGTAAGGTATGGCTCCCGATCTCAAAGAACTCTTGGTTATTTCTACAGGCTGACCAGAAAATTGACAAGTACAATAGAGTGCTTTAGGAGCAGCACCTCAGCTGCCATAGAGAAAGGCTAGGAAAGGACTTCCAAGGAGCTGTGATGAAATGGTCACTGAGTCATGAAAAGTAAAGCCTAACCAGGAAAAAGGGGGGTGGGGTGAGCAGGGCTTTCCAGGCCGATGGGAGCCATGAGAGTGTTTTGGTATCAGTGCAACCTAGAGTATCCTTTGGTTGTGGATAGAGAGGTGAAGGGCCTTATGTGTTTGTAAACTATGTTAAACAAGAGCAAGAGGCTAACACTTGGTATTTTGTAACATCATTTTGCAGCAATACATAGGGTGGATTGAAAGGGAAGAGGAGAGGGAGGGGTGCCAGTTCAGAGGCCGTTAACAGTAGACCAGGCAGAGACTGAAGTGCAGCTGGACTCGAGCAGTGAAGATGGAGAGTTTGAGACTTATATTGTGAGAGATGTAGAGATAGAATTGGAAGGCTTAGTAAAGTGATGTAGTTTTGAGGGTGGGAAAAGGCCAAACTTTTCTTGTTTCTGGCCTGGAGAACTGGGTGGAAAGAGTCCCGTTCACCAAGGCTAAAAACAGAAGGGTAAGTTTGGGAGACTGCTTGGGGTTTGTTGTTTGAGGAGATGTTCCACAGTCAGATGCACATCTGAGTCTGGAGCTCAGGGGAGATTGCTGAGTAGTTAAAACTGTGGAGTTGAATGAGAGGCAGCATTCATAGTGTGAAAAGAGGACTGAAGACAAAATTCAGGGAAACTTCAGCAGGTAAGGGGAGGGTGAGAAAGGGAAGTCTGAGAAGGAGGTGGAGTGAGAACACTTTCTAGGAAAGAGAGGTGCTGCCCAAACCACAGAAGAAGAAGAGGTGAGGGCTGCAGAGAGAGGGCCTGTGAGAGCCCCAACAGAGGGCCAGACAGAAGCCATATTGCCAGCAAAGAGTGTACTCCAGGAAGTCTATTTGTAGAGAAATATAATCAGAATTAGACTTTGAAAAATAACTATCAGGCAGAGTGCTACTAGCATATTTCTCAATTTAGGAAGGGAGATATATATTCCAGAGACTTTGGTACTCTGGGAAAAGAAAATCCTAAATGTTCTGTTGCTATTACTATACACAGTGGTATATAAGAGTACAATGTTATCAAAGTGAGCTATCAACATAAGATTCTGCAATGTTTTAAATATCAGTGTGTGTGTGTATGTGTGTGAGGGGGGGTGGACTTTGAGGGCAGGCATTATGGTCCTCAATTTATTTGAGCAGAGTTAGGAAAAGAGCATGGGCTCTGGAGTCCAGTAAGCCTAAGTTCAAATCTCAGCCTTTCACACTGATTAGTTCTGTGGACACTTGGAGAAGTTATATATACATATATTTGATTTCTGAGAGGAAAGGAGAGGGAGAGTGATAGAAACATCAATGATGAGAGAGAATCATGGACCGGCTGCCTCCTACATGCCCCCTAATGGGGATCAAACCTGCAACCCTGGCATGTGCCCTGACTGGCAATCGAACCCTGACCTCCTGGTTCAGGAGTCCTCAAACTTTTTAAACAGGGGGCCAGTCCACTGTCCCTCAGACGGTTGGAGGGTCGGACTATAGTTAAAAAAAAAAAAACTATGAACAAATTCCTATGCACACTGCACATATCTTATTTTGAAGTAAAAAAAAAAAACACAAAATGGGAACAAATACAATATTTAAAATGAAGAACAAATAAAGTTAAATCAACAAAGTTACCAGTATTTCAATGGGAACTATGGGCCTGCTTTTGGCTAATGAGATGGTCAATGTCCGGTTCCATATTTGTCACTGCTAGTTGTAACAAGTGATGCAAGTGTGCATCAGTTAGTCTAGATCTGGTTGGAGATTTCAGATGTTTCATTCTGGAAAAAGTCTGTTCACAGACATAAGTGCTGTCAAAGATGGTTGCCATTTTGAGTGCATGGTTCCTGAGATTAGGATATGTCTCAGAGAGGAGAGATGCATAGAAATTAGGAAGGCTGCTTGACTTGAATGTGTCTTTTAGAGAGTCACAATTCTGCAGTTCAGCCAGTTCCATTTGGTAAATTGTATCCACATTTTCAATGTCAATAGAAAATGGGTTACGGAAAAGCTGTATGTCTTGTTCATGGAGAATTGGAACTTTTCTAGTGAATCCACATGTTTTTTTTGGGAATGCAACCAATGGTTTTTCCGCTAACAGATTTTGAGTTGTGGGGAGATGGCAGAAATTTTCCTCCTTCTCTTGTTTGATGAGGAGGCCTAATTTTACTTCAAATGCTTTCACATGTGATTGCATATCACAGATGAGCTTCCCCTTCCCTTGAAGTTGCACATTCAAACTGTTGAGCCGCTCTGTTATATCTGTCAGAAAGGCAAAGTGCTATTTCCATTCTGCATCATTGAGCTCTGGTACTTCTTTGTTTTTTGAAAGCAGAAAAGCTGTAACCAGTGGAAGTAAGTCGTAGAAATGTTACAAAACTCTCCCTCGACTCAGCCAACGGAGTTCTGTGTGGTACAGAACATCTTCATAGGCAACAGTTAGCTCAGACAGAAATTCCTGAAATTGTCTGTGGTTTAGTGCATTAGCTCTAATGAAGTTAACACAAGATACCACAGTTTTCATAATAGAGTCCCACTTCAGCGATTTACTACACAGCACGTGTTGGTGGATGAGGCAGTATATGGCTATTGGATGAGAATGGTTATGTTTGTCCATCTCTTGGTTAATGCAAGCAATTACTCCTTTCTTAGACCCCACCATGCTAGGAGCACCATCAATTGCCACAATGGCTAGTTTAACCCAGTCCAGCTCCAAACCATTCACAGTTTGGCAAACCTTTTCATAGTTATCCTCTCCTGTAGTTGTTCCTTTGATGCTTTGCAGTGCAGCAAGCTCTTCTGTGACTTCGAAATAGTCATTCGCCCCACGAATAAAAATTAGAAGTTGGGCAGAATCACGAACATCATTACTTTCGTCGAGTGCCAAGGAAAAATAGGAAAGTTTTTTTGCAGAGTTTTGCAAATGCTGATGCAAATTGTCTCCCATTTCTTTAGTCCTTCGTGTAATTGTAGGTCCTGAAAGACTCACTGTACTAAATAAATCGGCCTTCTCTGGACACATCTCTTTGGCAACAAAAAGAAGGCATTCTTTAACAAATTCTCCCTCCACAATGGTCTGCCAGTGCACGTTATTAGCTTGACAACTTGAAAACTTGCTCGCAGTGATGAAATATTTAGCTGCTTCTGCTTCACAAAAGTATTTTGCTGAGTTGTCAATGTATTTTTCAGTTTTAATATTTTATCTTTTCTCATTTCTCCGTTTTTGCCACAGCGGTGGCAAAAACACCTGGCGGGCTAAATAAATATCCTCGGTGGGCCGCATGTGGCCCATGGGCCGTAGTTTGAGGACCCCTGTCCTGATTCATAGGGCAACATTCAACCACTGAACTGCACTGGCTGGGTTGGGCTGGACAAGTTTTTTTCTTAACTTTTCGGAGTCTTATTTCCCTCTTTTTAAAAAGGAAATGGTGTCTTTTGATAATTAACACATGAAACATGTTTAGGGGTAAGCAACATAACCTCTTAAATCTCCAAGTCATTAATTAATTGATGTGCATGATTTTTTTCCTATGAAACCTCACTTTTGTTTAGATATAACACTAGAGGCCCGGTACACAAATTCATGCATGGGTGGGGTCCCTCAGGGTGGCTTGTGAGATCAGGCCCCAACTTGTACCCCCAGCCTCACAGCCCTACGGCCCCACCTGACACCCATCATTGGCCTGGCGCCGCCCCCTTACCTGCTCCAACACCCCATCTGCGGGGCGATGGGTTGGAGCCAGGGCCACCCTCCACCCAGCTCCCTCAGTGCCTAGAAGCTGGGCAGCAGCCCTCCCCATCCCACCCCCTGCCACCACTGCTGATCACCATCTGCAATCAAACCCCCCACTTGCACCCTCCTTGGCCTGGTGCCACCCACTCCCCTGCTCCACCATCCCGCCATGGTCCCACTCTCATCGGGGCCAGCAGCTCCTACACTGCTATCCACAGTGCCCTGTCACTGATGCCCGCCATGTTCTGCACCACCCCCTGGTGGTCAGTGCACATCATAGCGCCCAAGGGGACAATTTTCATATTAGGCTTTTATTATATAGGATAGCAACTCCCCAAAATTGGCTTATGGAAATAGATCTGTGGGAATGAAGTGGATTACACTAATGGTAACCCTTACATTTGGGGTAGAGTGGAATTTTACCATTACACACCATACATGGGTCAAATATTGCCCCTTAACATTTGAAGCACGATGAAAGGCTGACCGCAGTCACATGGTTAACCTACAATTTAGATGTTAGTGCTGTTATGGGGACCATAGGTTTTTCTGTGTCCTAATGTTTTTATCAAAATAGTTAAAAAATAATTCACACATGAAATGTAATCATGTATTATACATTTCTTTAAGGTGAAGAAAATAAGTTTTCTAAGGAAAAAGAGGGGGGGATAATAAAGAGTAAATGTGAAAATGAGAATAAAACTATGTACCAGCAAGATGTTCTATACCCTGAGCATTATATTTATTTTTTCAAGCCTGCTAATGAAAGCTAAATTGTAATGTATTTGGTGGTCAAAATACGGATTAGGAATGAAATAAGGGATTGGTATATACAAAAGGAAACACTTAGAAGTTATAAAGTAGTGTTGTTGGAAGCCAACAATTGGAAAGTCATACTTGATAACCCATGGATGCAGTCTGGCCTGCAGATTTATTGATTGGTATACATAAGCATGTGGTTCTGTTGCCAACCTTTAAATATCAGGAGATTTTACATTTAAAAATGTTTTGTGGACTTCTGTTGGAAACCTGAGGGTCTGTGAGCATTGTGTCCTGTGGCAACATTGACCTGCAGCCCAGGTGAGGCCTTTTCTCCACTTCCCTGCTGTTCTGGTTCACTCCTTGCTTTGCTCTGTCTGCTGGGCTGCTGGCAGAGAATAAAGAGATGTGTGCAATAGGGTAGAACAAATGAGTGAACCTTTAAATGAACTGTTTTCTCGTGATAAGATCTGGGAAACTATGGCAAACAAATGTCAACACTAAGGATTCTTTTTATGGAAGGGCCTTTACAAAAGCACTTATATTGATATACAAATACTGTTTGCTCATGTTTTTCATCTTAATTTCAAGGTTTCTTTAGGACAAGAACATGTTCACTCTTCTTGTCCTAAAGAAACCTTGAAATTAAGATGAAAAACTATGCACTTCTCCACCTGATATGACTTAGCTAAAGTTGTATGCTCTATTAGCCTATTTGGAAAAAAATTCTATACTGTATGACATTAGCTTAAAAGTTTATGCTTTCTAGTATTTTCAAAGTTTAAAACAACTCTTGTGAAGTTATACATACATCAGAAAGACTATATCTCACACAGCTCAATGTATATTCCACAAAATGAACACACCCATATAGTTAACATCCAGATGAAGGAAAAGCACAGTGTTGGCTCCCCAGAAGTTTCCCTTCAACCTCCTTCCATAATTTCCTATCCCTCCTCCCAGGGTGACCACTAGGCTAACTTCTGTTGACAATCTCTAGGTTTTGAAGCATGCAATGTGATCATATTCTTAAGGAAACTCAATGTTTGAAACTGAAAGAAGAATGTTTGGTTTTTTATATTTCCCATAAGAAATGTTAAAAGCAATGCCCTGGGCCAGACCAAAGGCTTCAGCTATCCATGCTGTCTGAGCAATGAAACAAGGATCCTTTTTGTGGGAGCCAGGCCCATTCACTTCTTTATTGTGGTCTCAACACAGATGCATTTCCACTGACCACTCAAGACTACCTCTTTACTTATCATGTGGTTATGGTGATAAGAATGTATTTAGCCCAGCCCGTGTGGCTCAGCGCTTGAGTGCTGACCTATGAACCAAGAGGTCACGATTTGATTGCTGGTCAGGGCACATGCCTGAGTTGCGGGCTCAATCCCCAGAGTGGGGCATGCAGGAGGCAGCCGATCTCATCATTGATGTTTCTATCTCTCCCTTCCTCTCTGAAATCAACATATATAATATGTTTTAAAAAGAAAACATATTTAAACTTTTTCTTTTCTTTTATAAAATGCCAGTATTCTGACAATCTCTCCTAAATTGTGTCAGTTTGAAGGTAAGTGCTGTATGTGATTTAAAGTAGTTGTCCAGATGTGTATTGAATAATTTTAAATGTGCTTAATAAGTGCAAAGTGTTACAATTGATGTTGTGATTTCTACAAATGTCATTTTCTAAAAGCTTTCTCAAATTTAGAAAATGATGTAGGTCTAACAGTTCTTCATTGTCATAGATTTTCATAAAGTTAATGAGTAAAATTGTAGTTCATTAATAAACAAATTAGTGTTTTGTTTATTTATAAAATAATGTGAAGTTCTATGTTTTCTTTTATAATAGCATGATATCCTATAGTTACATTAATGCCTTAGTTAACTAGCACAGTTGGAATTGACCCAGATGCCAGATTAACCAAACTCTGTAAGCAATGAGGACTTTGCGTGAGCATAGCTCCCTGACACTCCCTCTAGGATACAGTAGGACTAAATCTGACATTCTGTCAGGAGCACTGTTATTCCTAGTTGACCTTCATTTATATCTACTCTATAAAAGCGAAATATTAAAATTAACCGTTTCTCCGAGACGGGTAAGCCACGCCCACCAGCCAATCAGAGCGGCTGTATGCAAATTAGCCCAGCCAACATGGCGGCCGCCACTCACGGACCTGAGTAAATAGCCCTTTCCATTGCAGCAGGAGCAAAAGTGAAGCCTCGCCCCTCAGCTCAGCTCCGATTAAACTGGCTCTAGCAAAACACAGATTTGAAACATTTGAAACAATGTAACAATCATAGAATCCTCCGGAGCTGAAGGAAAGAGCAGCTCCGGCCTAACCAGTAAAAGTAACAATTGTTTCATTATAGATGCTGCGAGGTGAAGCAGAGGAGGCTTCGTTAGTTAGAAGGCCGCCTTAAAGGAACAGTGTATCAATTATAGAAGATAA
>PVJC01052601.1:0-11088 GCA_004026665.1 Murina feae
TGTTGTCCCAAAGCTCCCTTAGGCTCCCCTCCTGCTTTTTAATTTTTTTCTCCAGTTGCCGTTCAGATTGAGCTTGTTTCTCTACCTTATCTTCTAACTCACTAATTCGGTCATCTGCTTCTTCTAGTCTACTGTTGAAACCTTCCATGGTGTTTTTGATTGTATCTATATCACTATTCATTTCTTCCTGATTCTTGTACAGGTTGTTGATTTTCTCATCTATCTGGTGAGTGAATTGTACAACCATTACTCTGAATTCTTTTTCTGTCATGTTGCATGCTTCAATTTCACTAATTTCCTTTCTTGGCAATTCCTCATTTTCTTTCCTCTGGATATTGTGTTGTCTCCCCATTCTGACTGTCTCTAGAAGTTTCAAATGTGGACTTGTGTGGGCCTGGTGCAGTGGGAGCTTCTCACCACCCTTGTGTCACTGAACAGCTCTGACACTAAGATGTCTGGTTGTCATGGGTTGGTGGGAACAAGGCTTGCTCAGAGTCAGTGTTGCCAGCGCTCAGTGTGGTCTTGTGTGCACACTTAGAATCAAGGACCCCACCTGCATCAAGCTGAAACAGAGATCCCCCTGGAGTGTGTTGAAAATCAGAGCCCCCTAGCATGTGCCAGGAATCAGAGTTCCCCAAGTGCCGGTACCTGCTGGCACTCAACCAGGTAACCTGAAATTTGGGCAAAGAGGCTGAGAAATAAAGACACAAAAAAGATGGGATCAGGAGGACTGAAGAGTTAAAAACTGCAGCAGCCTCGAACTTTATTACAGGCAAATATTTATACTCTAGTTCTTGGACTGTATTCAAAACTTCTTGGCACGAGACACATCCTTGTTTCTAGTTCTACTTACAGATATTCTTCTATGCCTAAAAAAGCCCTGGTGTCCTTCCTCGGTCCATATCCCTAATAAAAATACCCAAGCTATATTTCTACTTAATCTACAAGGACATTTGCTTATAATAATAACTTGCGAGTCTCAGCATGTTCCTTCCCACATAGCATAAGAGAAGGGTTCATATAGGGAAAACTGCCTCCATCTGCCTTTGCAGAAAGGGGCCTCAAGGTCTTGAGACCAAGGCCATTTCAACTTCCCACACCCAAGTAATGAGTATTAGCGTGTCTGTTGCTTCACGTGGCCTCACATTGAGAATCAGGGCCCCTGTGTGCACATGCACCAAGAATTGGAGTCACTGGCTCTTAGTGTGAATGCACTGGGAATCAGGAATCCCAGGTGCAAGTGATAAGAAACAGAGTCAAGTCACTGGTGCTTAGTGCTGCCTCCTGCCCAGAGAATAGGGGTCCCAGAGCCCATGCTATGGGGAACAGACTCACAAGAATTCGCCATTTCCCAAGCTCAATTTTCCACAGCCCCATGCCTCGGGGGACAGACACCCAGAGTGGTGCACTCCTAGGCTCAAAACCCCGTGCTGCAGGGAAGAGATTCCCAAAATTCACACGTTCGTTCCCAGGCTCAAATTCCTGTAGCAACGCTGAGGCCTGAGCAAGGGGTGGGTCTATCAGTTACTATGGTGCTGCCCTCAAGTCTGTGGGGAGGGGAGTGGGCTCCATTACTCACAGAGATCTGCTGCCTGGATGTCTGGATTCTTGGTGTTTGTGGATCCATAGCTGTGGTCACAGGTTTCTGTCCCCAGTGGCTGCAGGATCCTGGTTTGTGTCTGAGACCAGACTGGGTGGTGCTGAGGCCAGGATCTTAGTCGCAAGCACCTCTATTTTTCAAAATGGCGTGGTCTCCATGCCTGTGCTGGCCTCCCAGGAGTGTCCGCACTGGGAGCGGGGCTCTGCCATCTAAGACTGCCCAGTTTGGCAACTCCTTAGAAGACCTGTAGAATCTAACTGTCCCTAACTCATATACACACACACACCACACACGTCCACACACTCCTCTATCGCTCCCTGGCTCTCTCACACTCTCTCCCTCCCTGACTTCCTGTCGGTCACCATCTCTGACTGCTCATAAAATATTGGCTTCTCATATAACTGAGCTTATATGAAACCTTGATTATATTGTGAAAAGCTAACGAAGTATTCAACAGCCTTGTCCTGCAAGCTTAGGGGTGGAAACCTTTATAACATTTAAAATATAAGTATATAAATAGAACACAGTCATTAATTTTATTTGAGAAAGCTTCCCACGTGATTTCAAGTATATTAGATCAGCGCAATTTAGTTCAAAATATTTCTTTTAAGAAGAGAGAAGAAATCCTGGAATCATTCCAGGATCCTTGAAATGTCCCAAAGCTATCTCTCAGTTAAAATCTTGAAATTTAACATGGTAAGGCTATCAAATATGCATAATCCAAAGATTAAGTTATACACTTTTTGTAATTATTCTAAAAGATATCAATTAAATTTAAGCTGGTTTTAATATTAAAAATTTGGTTTATACCATAGAATTAATCATCTTTTTTAATCAGACCAATGAAATATTATATTTTAGGTTGAAATTTTACCACATGTAGTACACATAAGGCCTATAATATATTTTGAACTACTAATTTCTACCAAGAAATTACAAGAATTTTTTTTCTCAAAAATGAATTTCCATACTTTATGCATTTTATTATTACAGCCATATAATTTCTCCCAATTGAATTTGAACTTTTAACTTTTAGAAGCCTCAAATTTTAGATGGCAAGTTAAATACTTAGCACTTTTGGATTTGTAATATATTTTTATATTTTTCAGGATAGCCTATATAATAATCCTATATAATAAAAAGGTAATATGAAAATTGACCATCACACCCTTGCACAAAATGGCCACCAAAAGGTGGGAAGTTGTGGGCAATGAGGACAGAAGGGGAAGGCAGTTAGAGGCAACTAGGCCTTCAGGGTAGGGCAGTTGGAGGCAAACAGGCTGGCAGGGGAGGACAGTTGGGGTGATCAGGCTGGCAGAGGATCAGTTAGGCATCAATCAGGTCAGTAGGGGTGCGGTTAGGAGGCAATCAGGCTGGCAGGCCAAAGTGGTTAGGGGCAATCAGGCAGGCAAGCAGGGGAGCAGTTAGGAGCCAGCAGTCCTGGATTGTTAGAGGGATGTCCCAGATTGGAGAGGGTGCATGCTGAGCTGAGGAACTCTCTGCCCCCATGCACAAATTTCATGCACCAGGCCTCTAGTGTCTATAGAAAATGAGAAAAATGATTATAGAAGCAGATTGTGATGATAATGATGATGATGATGATGATGATGATGATGATGACAACGACAACTACAATGAGGATGATGGACTGAGACAGGAGCCCTGGTCTGATGGAAAAATGGCTCCTCATACAGAGACACCATTACCATGGCTTCTCCAAGGAGGGGTGTCCATGCTTTTCTATAAGTATTGACAGATTTTATCATGGGAGCCCTAATTAATTATGCAACTTCATTGATTCATGCTGACACCATCTGAGTAATGACCTCAAAAAAGTCCAAGTCCTAATTCTCTGGACCAGGGAAGGTGTTACCTTCTAGAACAGAGACATGTGCATATAGGACATAGGGATCCCCTTCTCACCAGTTAGCAGTTACATGTTCCTTATTTCTCTTCATCCCTAACTGAATGATCATTAACATTTCTACTTCTCACAAATTTCTCGTCTTAATTATTCAAGTGTTTCCTATGATGATACAAACTGTCTCTATCATGCCCTGCAATGACTTCTGGGCCTTCACTGGGGGAGGCTTTAAACCCATAGGGCCAGTAACTCTCTTTTCATGAATATCAGGCACATTTCTGTCATGTGACTCAAAACAAGTCCAGCTTTCTCCCCTCACCCAGTTGCACAGTCACGTCCAGATTTATGCGTAGTTTCCCAGCAGCTCTCCCTTCTGGTACCAGAACCTGCACCAGTCCCTGTGGCTGCTGTAGCCAAGCCACATGGACAGTGGAGGCTCAGCATTTTCTGGGGAGTTCTTTGTAAAATCACCCAAATCCGGAACCATCAGAGAAAATACTGATGAATTGAACTGTAATAAAATGAAAAACATTTGTCCCTCCAAATATTCCTTCAATGAAATTAAATTATTAGCTTAGCAAGAGAATATATTTTTGAATCATGTGCCTGGTGGGAGAGTGTGTGCATTGCACATTAAGGATGTGGTATGTTAGGGAGAGAGCCTGGCACCCTCTGACCACAGTGAGCTCCCCAGGGACAGGGCAGAGGGAAGCTGGGGTGAGGGTTTCCTGACAAAGCAGTTCTCTTTCCTGTGAGAAAATGTGGGCTAGGAATTCTCCAATTTCCTTTATTGTGATCCCCAACATCACTGACAACTCTAGACTGAGAAATCAGGTCACTTAACAGGCTTCCATATCATTTCAACATATAAAAGATTCTCAATTGTGCACATTCATAATCGCTGTTTTTATTTATTATCTTTTCTCCAGGTTAAAAGATAATTCTTCCTGATGTGACTAGTTTTAGAACTTTGCAATATTCCCTGTGCTTCCATAAGTTTGCACAGTGTGATATAACACAATAAAATGGTTCCAACATCAAGAATCAAGGTTCTCCCTGACTGCTCATAAGTCTTTCGGTTTTGAGGGCTGGTTCACCTTGGTGTATTCATTACTGGTGATTGTCAAAGACATCTCATTTATATCTTTACCTCTATTTTTTAATGTGAGCACGTCTGGTTTTTCCCACAGGGTCTACCACTATCACTCTAATGTGATCAGTGTCACTCTACAGTTGCTAATTTCCACAGCATTACAGCTCATTTCCCCAGTAGACTCACTCCTTCCTTCCAGGGCATGAGCACACTAACCCATGAAAACCCCTATACGCATAGGCACACCTGATGCATTTCCTTCTCTATGACCAACAGTGTGTACCAGTCTCCATCGAGGCACATCTTCCCCTACTGGCAGGTCAGCCCTGTGCACAGCTGTAAACACCAAGGGACCAGGGATCCTGATGAGAATGGCCTCACCTGCTCTGGATGTCAGGCGTTCTCCCCTCTGCAGCCCATAACCAGGTCAGCTGACATGTCTAGGTGCTCACCAAAGGGCCAGCATATTTTCCTGGAGTTGCTCCTTGGGACTCTTCAAGGACATGCATTCAGGGGTTAGAGTTTATGACATAATCATCTAACAAGATTATTGACCACCCAGGTGGTAAGACTTTGCACTCAAGGCTTTGTTCATGAAAAAATGGAGGAAATGACCTTTCAGATGCTAAAAGCAATGGATGAAAATCACTCCCTGAAAAAATGGGCCCACTTTCTTGTGAACCAGAGTGAGGAGGGTGGTCTAAACATCCAAACCGTAAAAGAATTTTGTGAGTTTATTTCAGCCAAACTGTCGACAAATGCTGGGAAGCAGAAGGTCAATGAATTGAGATAATGCTCTGGAGAATGGTAAGCTACATTTATATTTATACATTGCAATCAAAGGAAATTATAGCTGCCAGAATGTCACTGGTCTTCCTCCCTGTTTGCCCTACAGCCCACGTCGCATTCAGTGCAACCCCAGAGTTTATAATCTTCTTTCAAGCTGTGGACCCAGGTGCAGCCGCTGCCACCCTTTCACCCGTGCTGCCGCTTCTGTTCTGCATGTCCTTACCTCTCAGTTTCAGTGCTGGGAGCTTCTACTCAGTCTCACTGCACTCCTTCTCTTGCCTTCTACTTGCAAAGCTTCCCCTCCCTTGGTTCTGGAGGATGGCCTTTTATCTATATACTTGTGTTTTTATAATGTTGTTGTGGAGGCTGCGCATTTAGGTACATACCTCATGTCACCATCTTGGTTCTCTCAGTGCTGTTCGCAGCTATCACTGATGTGGAGATTCGGGAACTCAGAGACGTGCAGACCCCAGGGCTTGGAGGCACCAAATCCAGGAGAAGCTGCAGAGTCAGTGGAGGGGCAGCCATTGTGGGTTGTTCTGCCCCAGTGATTCTGAGACCCTGACCCACCCCACCTACAACCCCGCCCAAGCTGTGCGCCTGCCTGCCTTCAGCATAACCTAAGGGTCTGCATCTGGGACAGGACTCCAAAAAATATAAACCCCAAACAATGAGGATAAAGGCCTGCAGGTCATTTCCTCCCAGTGATACCTCCCAGTGATAACTACAACAAGACTGTGCACCCAGTTTTCAAAGGCTTACAACAAGAGTGTCCACCCCAGGTGATTGGGGAGGCTGAATCACTGGGCCCTATAGGACACCTAGCACAGAAAGCTACTCTATCAATGAGCAGCCAAAATGCAGAGACTAAGGAACAGGTCACAAATGACAGAAATGGAGGAATGCAAATGACTGGATATAGAGTTCAAAATCATGGTTATTAGATTTTTCAAGAATTTTCGAGAAACTGCTGATAAATTTAGTGAGACCCTCAAGGATATGAAAAAGGACCAGCTAGAAATTAAGCATACACTGACTGAAATAAAGAATAATATACAGAGATCCAACAGCAGACTAGAGGATCTCAAGAATCAAGTCAAAGATATGAAATATGAAGAAGCAAAACCCACCCAGCCAGAAAAGCCAAAAGAAAAAAGAATCAAAAAATATGAAAATAGTGTAAGGAGTCTCTGGGACAACT
Organism: Murina feae; assembly: GCA_004026665.1. NCBI lineage: Eukaryota > Metazoa > Chordata > Mammalia > Chiroptera > Vespertilionidae > Murina > Murina feae. The sequence continues at coordinate 6,548 of PVJC01052601.1, forward strand.
TCAAGCATACCAACATCAGAATTATAGGGGTGCCAGAAGAAGAGAGAGAGCAAGATATTGAAAACCTATTTGAAGAAATAATGACAGAAAATTTCCCCTACCTAGTGAAAGAAATAGACTTCCAAGTCTAGGAAGCACGGAGAACCCCAAACAAAAGGAACCCAAGAAGGACCAAACCAAGACACATCATAATTAAAATGCTAAGGGCAAAAGACAAGAGAGAATCTTAAAAGCTGCAAGAGAAAAGCAGACAGTCACCTACAAGGGGACACCCATATGACTGTCAGCTGATTTCTCAACAGAAACTTTGTAGGCCAGAAGGAAGTGGTAAGAAATATTCAAAGTGATGAACAGCAAGAACTTACAGCCAAAATTATTTTACCCAGCAAAGCTATAATTCAGCATTGAAGGTCAGATAAAAAGCTTCACAGACAAAAAAAAAAAGCTAAAGGAGTTCATCACCACCCAACCAGTGTTATATGAAATGCTGAAAGGTATCCTTTGAGAAGAGGATGAAGAAAAAGTAAAGATAAAAATTATGAACAACAAATACATATCTATCAACAAGTGAATCTAAAAATCAAGTGAATAAAAAATCTGATGAACAGAATAAACTGGTGAACAGAATAGAATCAGAGGCATAGAAAGAGAGTGGACTGACAATTTTCAGGGGTAAAGTGTGTTGGGGGTGTGGGAAGAGAATGGACAATAATTGTACACCTATGGATGAGGACAGTGGAGGGTAAGGACAGAGGGTGGGGTGGGAACTGGGAGGAGGAGAGCTATGGGGGGAAAAAGAGGAGCAACTATAATAATCTGAACAATAAAGATAAAAAATAAAAGGAAAGGATATTGGTGGGTTATATGAAATCTGTTGGTGATAGACTGGAGAGGCAGGAGAAAGCAGGTAACCTCTGGGTTTGGATAAAAGGTAAGTGATAGACACATTCTTAGGTGGGTACAGAACAATTAACATGATAACAGTGAAGGAATTTGTGATATCTGTCTGGCACCCAGGCATATTAGGCTGTGCCCCAAGGGGTCCAGATAAAGGGAAGTTATAAGTTATCCAGACATTTCAAAGATGTTATCATGGATGCAAAAAGACAGAAAGGCTCAATTAAGGTAATGATTGACCTTGTCAGTGAAGATACTGCCTAGAACATAACTACCAACCATAACTGCTTTTAGTTAAAGTTTAATTTAAAACCATCCTTTGTGGTTGCCTTAGGTCTCTGAGTTTGCAAGACTGTCATGCAGGCCTTTCGTAAGCTTGTCAGTATAGCATGTAGCCCCTTTCATCCACAGCTGTGCTTTCCACATGACTTGCACATATGGTCTCAGGCACAGGGTCTCAGGGGCTGTATTTAAGGAGCTCTGTTCCTAGAAAGGGAACTGCACTCTGTCTATGGTGAGTCTGACCCCTGTGCTCACCGCTCCCTGTAGCTCCACAGCCAACAGTCACAAAGGGTCGCCACAAATATCAGAAAACATGTTCACTGAGCTAAACAGGCACTGTTGTGCCACATGGTGGACACTCCAGGATGCTGAGTGTGCACACCATGCCAGGTGACAGCACTTCCCACTTGCAAGCTGAGGGCCTGACACTAGAGGCCTGGAGCTCAGAGGATTGTGTTCCTCAGGTTATCCCCTGAGGCATCTGCATGAGGCCCAGGGCACCCTTGCAGAAAACCACCTGCATGCAGTAGCAGGACTGGGGCTCCCACTCTTTCAGAGATGCCAGGGAAGGCTTCCCTATGGCAGACATGCCTGCCTTGTCTCAGGAAGCTGGTTCAGACACCTGTCATCAGACTGTGAAGCTCAGAACAACCACTAGAGGACACTGTCATCTTCACAATCCTGTCCCAGGATGTCTCCTGGGAAGTTTTATGTGCAACCTGCACTGGAGAACCATAAAAGTCCCACTTTCCGTCCTGCCAGAGTGTCTCTACCACTATTCACAGATAAACTTCTAGAATATGCAGATGAGCTGAGTGCCCCTGAGTTCTGGCCCAGGCACCCTGGTCCACCCACCCTCCCCATGTGACCTCAGGGAGGGAGGAGCCCCCTGGCAGCTCAGACAGGCCTGCAGGGAAAGACATGCAAATGCAGTGCCTCCCCTGCTCATGAAAGCCTGCCAGGCTGGGTCCCTGCAGACCCTGGAGAGGAGCCTCCTGTGAGAGTCCTTCAGTGCCTACACCATGGGGTCTGTGCTCATCTGGGCTGCCCTTCTCTTCACTGTCAAAGGTGCGTCCCTGTGCATCAGGCTCATGGGGATTGGGCAACACAAGGAAGTTCTCAGTGTATTTCTCTGTTTGCAGGTGGCCTGTGTCAAGTTCAGCTGCTGGAGTCTGGTGGAGGCGTGGTGCCACCCGGGGGGTCTCTGAGCCTCTCTTGTAAAGCCTCTGGATTCACCTTCACTAACTATAGCATGAACTGGGTCCGCCAGGCTCCAGGGAAGGGGCTGCAGTGGGTGGCAACAGTGAGTAAACCAACTGGAGATAAGCAGTGGTATGCTCCAGCAGTTCAAGGAAGATTCACAATCTCCAGGGACAACCCTACGACCACAGTCTCTCTTAAAATGACCAAGCTGACATCTGAGGACACGGCCATGTATTACTGTACAAGAGGCACAGTGAAGGGAAGTCAGTGTGAGCCCTGAAACAAACCTCCCTGTAGAGAGACTGCAACCACCAGGGGGTGCTCATGACCAGCAGGTCAATCTTCTCTACCCTAGGGCAGGTGCAGAGGGCCAGGGGCAGGCTTCCTATTATAATGGGTATTTTCCTTGCCTTTCCACGTTGTTTTCTGGTTCCAGGGAAAAGCATTTATTTTTCTTTGAATCTCTTAAGTTCTCACATCATCGCTGGGACCGGAAGGGGAAGGAGCACTGTGTGTGCAGGTGACTGATGAGCAGTCACTAGAGGTTCCCTTCACCAGTTCCCTACAGAACCTGCTCTCCATGAGCAGATCAGCCTGACGATTCTCACACCCCTGATGGGACACACTTCAAAGGAAAACAACACTGACATCAGTGCCCTCAGGTTTAAGGTCACGCTCTCTGGACAGGCTGGTGTGGCTCCCTGGTTGAGAGTTGACCTATGAACCAAAAGGTCATGATTTGATGCAGGTGGAGAAAAAGGCCCACCAGACTGGTTCCCCAGCAGGGAGCATGCTGGAGACAGCAGATCCATCATTCTCTCATAATTAATGCTTCTACCTCTCTCTCTTACTCTCAGAAATGAATAATAATATATTTAAAAAAATAAGGTCACATTTCTCTATCCTCAGACTGTCCCTACATGGCCCTTACCTCAGACAGGCACTCCATGACCCTGTGATCTTCAGTGTAATTATAGTCATCAATGCACACAACCCAATTCATATATTCAACTGAGGTGAGCATTCTTCCATGTCACCCAGGACAATTGGCCTGAAGCTACCGTCAGCCCTCTGCTGGGCCGACCATCATGATCCAGGGTAATACCAGGTAACTCAATGCTACTGACAGACAAGCTTGTGCAAGATGAGGACACAGCCAGCACAGAGTACTTCTAAGAGCAAACACACCTTATGTCAGACACTCTGCCATCTGTAGGACATCACAGTGCACAAGCCCCAGTGTCCAGAGCTTGTGTAGACAGTGTGATGATCTCTGTGAAGGTGAAAGTCACAGCACAGACACAAAGCAGAACAGGGAGAGGAATCCATAGCTGAAATAACTTCAGAGAAAACTCGGAGTTTAGTAAATGATGGTAAGAGAACTGTTTACTTAAGAAATTGATAAAGGGGAAGAGAATGTGTACTTTCATTGAGTGAAACTCAACACAGATGAAAACTAATGATTTTCTGGTCTTTCTTTCTTATAAAAATACTAGGGGCCCGGTGCACAAAAATTTGTGCACTCGGGGTGGAGGGAGTCCCTCAGCCCGACCTGTGCCCTCTCACAGTCTGGGACCCCTCAGTGGATGTCCTATGATGGCCCCAGTCTGCCAGGCGCCTTTTGTGTGTGTGTGTGTGTGTGTGTGTATATGTGTGTGTGTCATCACTGGGGACCTGCCCCCAGCCCCATCAGAGGCTCGGAGCAGTCCTCCTGTGTGTGTCTACCTGCCGGAGGCCTGCCCCCAGGCACACCGTGGAGGCTTGGAGCAGGCACCCCCTCTATGTTGATCTCTCAGACTCTTGTCCTCCCCAGCATGTTGTTCTCTTTTTTGAGCTGTGACCAGGGCTGCGGGCGGCCTGCCTCCCAAGCTTGCCTACTGCCCATCTTCCTCCAGCCACCAGAAAGCAGGGAAAACCCTTCCTCGTGGTCAGGCCAGCCTTTTCCTGCTCCCTGATCCCTGGAAGGGACCTGGGAAGCCGCCAAGAAGGCCGCCAACTCTTTCCCACTCACCCGTCCCCTGCTGCCTTCCTTTCCCACTTCCCGGTGCCGCCAAGGGGTCTGGGGAGCTGCCAAGCAGGACCCCGGCCCCTGCAGCCTTGCTTTCCCGCTCCACGATGCCCCGCAAAGGGCCTGGGCAGCCACCAAGCAGGCCACCGGC